>PUFA01000141.1:4035000-4042500 GCA_003508835.1 Eonycteris spelaea | reverse complement strand
TTAACATTTTTTACTATTAAATTCTCTATTTCCTGTACTAAAATATTCCTGGTTTCAAGAATTTGAAGGTATTTTTTTTTCTGTAGGCAAGGGCAAGAAAAAGCGTGACAGAATACACTTGCTTATCAGGTTTCTTGTAACCTGTAACCAGTATTTATTTTTGTATTGGCACCTAGGTAACTTCTTTAGATTTTAAGTCATCCTCTCACATATGTAAGATATATAACAGGTACAGTTCAACACATTGCCAAAAATGTTACATTTGTTATTATAAATTAACACTAACTTGATTTGTCAGAGGTTGTAAAGTAACAGGATGAATAAACTTTCCTGAAGCTTTCTTCTTCCCTTGTTCTAAAAAATAAATATTAATGCTATAAAGGGCTGATTTAAAACATTTAAAAAATTAATGAATTGAACTAGCATTAAAATGTATAAACTTAAAAAGGAAGACTGACCATTTAGCATGGACCTTGAAAAGTAAAACTTGGCTTACATTTTCACCTGTTTGAGAAATAGATGCTGTATTTGGTAACCATATGAATGCATGAGACTAAATGAGATTTTAAAACAAAGATTAATGTACAAATACAATTTTGAAATAGACATGGGAATAATTCATTTACCTGAATCATCAATTTATCAGATATCTTCCAATTATGCTTATGAATTTGGATTATTAAACTTTCAGATGCAAAATTATATTGTTGCTGTAAATACACCTTTAGCCATCATCCTTTCTATTTTGTTGTTGTACTATATTTAAATGGAATAGCATAGAGATTAAACACTTTAATTTTATTATTTTATTATGTTTTCATAATGAAATTTTTATATTTTGTTATTTGTGTTTTAAAACTTAGTTTAATTTTAATCCTGGGGCAAAACATAACATACTGAGTTGCTAAATTAATTGATAACTGATTGAAGTGAAAGATAAGATTTTCATTTGTTCTATCTTGTGTTTCCCAGATGTTTGTCACTGTTGAAGATCTAACATTATTCTGTTTACTGAAGGTAGTCATGATTATTATTTTTAAAAATTACCATGTTGAAATGTCCTACAGCTTTACATGTTAAACATATTAACCTTTTCAAATGAAAATTAGAAATTTTACTAATTAAAGTTAGTTTTTTCCCAAGAAGTTAACTTTAATTTATGAATAGCATTTAGACATACTGTTTAAACAACTTAAAAACAATAATAAATACTTTGTAAACAACTTAATTTTTATTTACTTAGTATAATATTACTTGTTATATTAAAAACATCACTTGCTATGACAGTAGTTATTCTTCCCAAATCATGTTTAAAAGGATGTCCTGTTTCAATTTTTAAAAATTAAAAATATTACATGGTTGTTCAATTTTTGTACACATTCAACTATGTCCTTCATATTTGGCATTTTGATTTATTAGGCAATTTTAGCATTAAAGACTTTTAGCAAAGCAGTACTAGATTTCAAAAGCACTGTGCATGGTGTCCATGATGAAATTAATTCCACTAGAGCACAAAAGTTATTTAAATGCTAGTTTCTTTCAGAAGTTTTACATCACAGTGAAGTTTTCAAAATTAGAATTTAGCTGATATTTTGAGGTAAAGCTACATGATTTTTTGTTCCATATGCAGCTTTTCCTCTTAGCCCTTTCTTGTATGAATCTGCATAGGAATTAATACCTAATATTATAATTTTAAATGATTAAAAATTAAGAATATATGATAACTTTTTAATCTTATAGAGTACTTTACTTTAAATGTCATAGTCAAGTCTTTTGGATTTAATGTACACATTTGGTTAAATAAACTAGACACTGAAAGAAACCAGGAACTGGACCTAAAATATCTTTTAATGTCACTATAAATAATTTTGTTTAAGAAAAGTTCATAGAAATAAATAGTTATAAACTTTTTATATGTACTGTTAGTTTTTCAGGAAGTCATTTTTTATCTTTTTTTTTTATTATTAAATTATAAGATGCCCCAAAATGAGATTTAATACTAAGGCACCAAGGTTATAAAATAGAGTGTCCTTGTATGTGGATAGGGGAATGTGGTGGGAAGTAGAGATCATTGCTTCCTCCTTACCATCCTTGACATATATAGTTAGGCCAATCTATCTATAAACTACATGTTCCTATACATACATATACATAGACATGTATGGTTGTTAGGAGATGGAAGAGAAGAAGGAAGGAAGGGAGAAAAGATGAAAGAGAAGATCAGAGAAAAAAGAAGTTGAGTATGCAACAAGGACCAATAGTGTCCCTGGTGGTGAATGAGATAACATAGTTAACTATACTGGCCCAGGTCAAGTTTCAAACTTTGAATGTAGTGAATATGGAATACAATATAGGCAGGTGTCTGTTATCGCTCTGGCAAATGTCTATTTCACATGGTACAGTTTTATACCAATAGAACCTATAACTGTAAGAGGAAAAATAAAACCAGTAAGTCTAGCATTCACTACTACCCTATCATAAAGTAAGGAGGTCTAATTGAGCTACGTCTTTATATCCTGTTATTTGTACAAATAAAAGACTACATCTTGATGCAAAATAAACACAAAAGCACTGTTGTGACTATAACAGGGAGTCATATACTAATTTATATAATAAGTGGTTGTGCACGCTTTATTCAAGATTATGGCTGCAAGAAATGGCATGAATTGCTGGGTGTGTTTAATGCTGGATTATAGCAATTTGAAACATGTCAAACACATGGCTAATGCCTCATGCTTCACTCATTCTTGCGTAAACCTGCATAGCCACCATCCATTATACCCTTGGTAACAACACAATTCTGCAAGTAAATATTGTTACACTAAGTAACCTTTCAATTCAAGTTGTTTAGGAAGAGAAAATGCAATCTTGTGCAGTCAGTTCCAGTGTCAGTTTAATGTTTCAAAAGGGAAGTGGTGTAGAGAATAAGGATCTATACAGTGACTCGCTTAAAAAAAGAAGAAAGAAAGGAAAGAAAGAAAAACTTAATGCAGGGGAAAATAGTAGAACTGTATTATTTGAGTGCAAGATATGAAGTTATTTTTTGATGTGGCTGAAAAGTTGTATATGATGAAAGATTTAAAGGTTTAGCTAACATGGACAAACATTAAAACAGTGACTCCCAATTTCATCTTTCCCTTTAATGATCTGGAATTTATTTTCACTGATTTTTGTAAAATGTTTGTGGTAGGATTGAGAAGAATGAATAATTTAGTTTGATATGTTTGGGATCACAAGCACCTCCACTTTGAAGAATATGCTGAATTTCTAATTATTTAAAATATGCTTTAAAGGTAAACAGCACATCACGTGTGCTAGATATCTGTCCTTTAGTGGAAAAATAGGTGTGGCGGTGCCACTAAGAGAAAGTCAATACCGAGAAGCATCTTAATTATCCTTGGGGATATATCTCCTCTATAGTGGACATACTCCAAGCTTTCTTCTTTGGGTGAAATGTGTGTTGTAATCATCTTGTTACACAATTGCCCTGCTTTTGGCATATTAATGTCGGTTCAGATGCTTCTGTTTTGTAAAGAAAAAAGCGCTATTCACTGTTATTATTTTTTAAGCATGATTTTACTATTAGATGATTGAATTTAAAATGTAAATCACAATTTATACTCTAGATTTTTATTTATAAAGTCAAAAATTCCATAAGGGCTACTAAAATCCCCTGGTTAATAGGAATTGGAAGTTATGTAAGTCTTTCTTCATAATTTAGACCCATCACTCTCTGCTTGTTGATTATTTTTAATTATTTGTTGATCTTGGTTATAACACAGTAATACATGCAGAATTCTTAAATTAATCGAAATGTACTGACATTAACTATCCATAGTTTAGTATTAAATACTTACACCTATCTCCTACGTTGAAAATACAGCTTTTAATTTTTTTTTTTATTCTTGGTGTTGTACACTCCACCCAGAAATAGTAAGTATTTCAAATAATTTTTGGATGATGAAGGAATAACATACACATACATATATATTCCAGCTATATTGTAAAAGTAAAATTTAAATGAAATATGTAGAAGTTATGTCTGTCTGGTTCTACAGTTGGAGAGAACTAAATTATAATTTTCATATAACTAGTAAAGGCAATCAGACCTTTTCTCTGAATATTTTAAACATTGTGCATGTAAAATTTATGCCTAATTTGAATACTTATTAACTACCTAATCTCAGAAAAGAGTATTAGCTTTGTTTTTTTCTTATAAAATCCATCACTGTGTATCAGTTTTCATTTGTATGATTTTTCTTTGTTAATGTTCAGTAAGATGTTTAACAAAACCAATTTGTCCATAAACACATTTAGTTTAAAACTCGTTTACTGTAGTTGCAGCTATTGCTTTCTTTATGGTTATGGGATTTCTGTTGCTTTTTAAAAAAATTAGAACAGCTTTCATTTTATACATAGATTTTGTTATACTAATTTGCTTTGCTGATTTATCTCTTTTACAAATCAGCAAGTCTATTTTTAATTGATTTTTTGAGTCATAGAGATGATCTGATAATTTAGGCTTGATGAAAATACCTGTTAAAACTATTAAGTTATAACCATTAATTTTAATAATTATAATTTTGTATGCAAAAAATATCTGTGTTGGATCTGCATCTCTGTGTATGTGTGTGTCTCTCTGTGTGTATGATCATGTTTTGTAAGAATGTGGGGAAGATGATTTGTCTATGACACAAAAAGATATTATGCTTACATTTGCTTTATAATAAATATATTTAATTTTTTAAATAAAAAGTCTTAAAATATGACCAAATTTAAAAAAGTGAAATCATCTACTAGTAAAAAATTAGATCGAGAGATAAGTTTAACATCCTTTTTTCTCTAGTCTAAGTCCTCTGCCTATCTGGCATTAACTGTTCAAGTCACAGGGCAGCCAGGTTGTTTCTGAAATTCTGTCCGCAGAACAAGAGAAGTGCATCTACTCAATTATGGCATAGGATTCTGATATCTATAAGAACCAAAACTGATCTTTCTAAACCACAGATTCAAGATGTACTGTGAAATTCTGGTTTATAAGAGCACATTGGTTCTTTATTTACTGCAAGGATTTCCACTGATCTTGGCAGGACATCTCATTGCTATCCTGAAAGTACAGTATATTTATGCAGTGAAAATGATAAAACATTTATTACTGTAGAGAAGGTAATATGCATAATTTATGCTGTTTTTAGCACAATCATTAGTGATATTCTTGATAGATTTTATTTCCAGCTTTCATATCTAATACATGCCTGGAAAATTAATTTTATATCTTTCATTTATTTGCCTATGTTAAAATTGAGTTTTAAGTCATCTTCAAGTGAACAGTTTGATTGCTGCTCATGCATAAGCTTAATTACTTCCCAGGAAGGACAGTATTAAATGTTTTAAATGTCAGAAAAATAAATGAATATGAGCTGTTTGATTAAAAAAATAGGCAATATCTGACGTGTTTGCAGCAGGAGCTTTTTCTTAAAATGCCTCCAAGGCAAAATTTTATTTAGTCAAAAAAAAAAAAACATTATACTATTTATCATTGGTTGATACCATATGATTTGTAACACCCTTACAAAATTTTAATTTTGTATGATTAGCTTTGCATCATTAAACAACAGCCTTGCATAAGATGTGCTTTAAAAATCTGACAGAATCAAGATAGTGAATATTTAAAATAAGGCTGTATAGTCATCCATGGTTGTCAAAGGTAGATAATAGGAAACAGCACAGAGTGAGCAATCATGCCTTCATTTAAACTGGTTTTATAGGTAGACTTTAAAATGTGGCCGTTCATAAATGCTATTGTCCATGCTATATACGTGGTATGTTACTTTGGCTGTTAAATGTAACCACACAAAAATCGCTTATAGAAACCATAATTTCAATGATTAGTATCTGGATGAAAGCTGAATTTGTATTGCTTTTCTTGGTAAATGACTATTCAAAGCTTTTTTTTCCTCCTTCTAAAGATGCTGTCTCTGTAATTGGAAGAGAGGGACATCTTGATAATGGAAGTGTGAAGGTGTAACGTGTGTTAATTGATACTTCTTAATCACTTTTAGGTATTAAGTCATGATGCAGGAATCTGCGACAGAGACAATAAGCAACAGTTCAATGAATCAAAATGGAATGAGCACTCTAAGCAGCCAATTAGATGCTGGCAGCAGAGATGGAAGATCAAGTGGTGACACCAGCTCTGAAGTAAGCACAGTAGAACTGCTGCATCTGCAACAACAGCAGGTAAGTTTTGTTTTCCTCAGTGATTCCTTAAAACAAATAAGCCTGTTTTCTTGAATATGGAAGATGTATTCATAGTAAATTGAGCATGTTGTATTAAGCTAAAAGATGTTAAGAATTTATTATTATTTGGAACATGATTGAAGTATGAGTAAACATAGGATTTTCCTGTTAGTTACGTCATACCATCACCAGAGTGCCCTTCAGGTGTCGGGCTGCTAATTAAGTTCACAGGGTGATTTTTGGAAGATTCTGTAAATCTTTGTAACAAATATTTTATAGCTTCTATTTTACTAACACTGTGCTGCAGAATGTGATACTTAGTTTTCCACCAGAGGGCCACATTACTTGATTCTTGCTTATACAATGAATTTCTTCAAAGTCTGAGCTAAGGTGAAAAGGACCACAGCGCAGATGCCTGCCCCTGATAGCTGCAAATATTAGCTATTAATCAGCTGAAATTTGCTGAGAGATTATAAACCATGTTAACACTATAATCATTTATGTTGCTTTTCTTGAAAACGCATTCCAAGATATTTTGAATACACATCTTTTGATAACATTAAAAGAGCAATTTTTGTTTTCTGCTAGTGTCTCATAAAATATAGTTGTTTTCTTTAAATCTAGAAAAGTAAACAACTGCTCAGTAAAGATATACTGTTAAGTAGACCATTATTCTTTTTATAAGACAGATTAATTTTTCCCTATTTTGTTTGTCAATAAATATTATTTTCAACCAAAGAGTAGCCAATCCTTTCCTCACTGATCCAACTTTATGGAAACAGTGACAGAGAACAGAAAGCTTTCAAAGCATATACTTATATAAGGCCAGAGTGAGTATGCCTGTTTGAAAATAAGGTTGTACTTGTTTTAAAATAAAGATATTTCTTTAAAACCCTAGATTGCATTCAGACTAAATGTAAATATATATATATTAAATATAAAAATATAAAAATCTGATGAATTAGTGAAAAATGTTTCAAATTGACTGATATATCATTCACATTTTTAAGTTAGTATATAATAAGTGAGGATGTATCTTAAAAGTTAAAGCAAATGCTCATACTAGAGTATGATTTAATAGAATCATTATTTTAAATAATAACAGCATTTAGAAAGTTATCTTAGAGTAAATGTACTAAATAATGTCTTAACTTTTCGGCATTGTTTTCAAGAATAATTTTTTAAAAGAGCTAGACATAATGCTTTGAATTGGTTCACTATTACTTTGGAATTATGTCTCTTTTCATAGTAATTGTTAGGAAG
>PUFA01000141.1:3972500-4030000 GCA_003508835.1 Eonycteris spelaea | reverse complement strand
GTACTGTGTCCATCTGTGTTAAGATATATTACATGGTTTCATGGAATTTACAGTTCACTCCTGCAGTAACTCGATTTCACTGTTTGGTCTCTAGAGATTTTGCAAAATGTCAAGCTCTAGTTTGAAAAAGAAAAGTGAAATCTACTGGAAACTAATACTTATGACCATTTCATGCCTGATCTGCTTTGTGGTGTTGTTTAGAAGCTAGAGTGACGTTTACTATACAACAGGTAAAAGAAAAGATTGTTTAACACATGTGAAAAATCCTAAATGCTCTTATTGAGCATTTGTGGCCTATTTCACTTAAATGAATTAGTTAATAGAAATATATCTGGTTCATATTAGATACTAAATGTTTACATTGTTCAGGTGATCCAGAAAGTAAAGTGTCTCTTTCATTTTGTATTGAATGAATAAAATCTAATTTAAAGTCTAACAAATACTTACTGGCAAAAAAATCTAACCTTTTCATGGTCTTTCTAAAAGGATGCTCTTTGTTTCCCAAAATTAGTTGAAAAATTCTTGAAGCTCTTTCTCCAAAAATATATCACATGGAAATATTAACATACTTTCATTTCTCAAATATACCAGCATTTAAAATATTCATTCACTTCTGTAGATGGTCAAATTTTATGTTAGATTATATTTATAATTGTCTTGGAGAGAATAGCAAAAGGAAGCAACTGCACTGGTTTTCTAGGTGTAAATGTGCCTTAAAAGATTCTTAATGTAATATTTCAACTAAATAAAGCAGCCAGCCTAAAAGTTTGCTCTGACCATAGATATATACATATATGAGATCCATGTCTCCTGGTTGACAGTTAAAAGCAAACAAATTTCATAGTATTAAAACTATTTTATTAATATTTAAGTGATCACTCCCAGTTTGAAGAATGGGTTATGTGAACATTAGTAATTAATGCTTATAAAACATCTCAGAAATTTGTAATCTGCAGCTAAAATGTTATCCTTATTTTCTAAATTCATCTGACCTAAGAGGTGTAACTGTTTAAAATGTAAAGTAGTAAGTATGTTATAGCTACATTGTATTGGGGTGGGGCGGGAAGTACTTGGATCCCTGTCTTGAAATGGCTCATGGATACACAAATGTACTCTGTGTTATTACTGACTTCTGATTTACTGAATAGATGATTCCCATCTTGAGACAGTTGTGTAGTTTCTCTGATTTCTCTTTATTCATTCTCAGCATTCCAGTGTTCTCTAGGAGATGTACTTGCTACAGAATTATTGTCGAATAACCTTCCTGGAAATCAAATTTAGCTGAACTCCATTTGGGGCTCAAAAATATTAAAAGAGAATATCTGTTGTTTTACAAGGGAAAAAGCAGAGAGATAAATAACTGAGATTTAATGAGAAATTTTCATATTTTGTTCTGGGATTATATACTGCTTGACACCTTCTAAATTCAGATTCGATTTTGGCTCTCATTTTAAATAATATGTTCTATATTAGTATATTTCTGACCCTGCTTCTTTTAATATATGTGTGGAAGATTAAGGTGCAGAAATTGGTTGTTACACCATATGGATACTTAGTAGTAAATTTAACAATCTTAAAGCAAAATAAATTATGAAACAAGGAATAGATTTATAAACGCAACTGTTCAAAGAATAGTCATCCTTTTAGTAACTTGCTTTAACTATTATATGAAATATATGTGAATAGATTATAAACAATACAAAAAATACATTAAAATTAAATATAAATGCACTAGTTTCTGTTTCAAAATAAATACAAACAACTGTATAATGGATGCTTAAAATGACAGTTTGCAAAGGCAAAACCAAAAAGCACACCATGGCGTTGAAGCGCATGATGTACTTAATATTTAAGTAGCAACTGCAATGAAGAGAGTCCAGTGGTTTCCCATTGATTTCAGTGGAAAATACATATTACTAGCTCTTTTTTGTTTTGTTTTATTTTTTATCATATGTGGATATTCTCTCATGGAAACATCTTTACTATAAAATTATAAATGCACACATTCTTCTTTACGCATTTATGCAGTTGATGATAAGCAGTTGCAAAGGTAAATTATTATTCAAAATCATTACAAATGACTTCTAATACAACAATTAAAGTGGTATTTTTAAAGTATTTTTTCAACTTACACTAAAGCAAACTTAATGTAAGATAATTTAGTGTACTGTAATAGAAAAATGAACGATGCAGATGCCATGTGAAATGCTTCATGATAAATTTAGGTGATGATTACCATTAGAAAAAAAAGTTATAATGTGGTTTTCTAATTTTTTAAAAATATATTATTTCTCATTTATTAAAACATGTGCTAGTACAGGTAATAACAGGAAAAAATAATATGTAAAATTTTACCTGCATGCTTCTATGTGGTTTTAACACTAAATTTTCCTAATTTGTATTGTTTTTATAGAGGGATATGGAGATGAGGGTAAAAAAGACAATTTATAGTTTTATTATATAATTTTCATTTTCTTACAGTGGAACAACCTGTTTTGTTAAGGAAAAAAATAGGACATAAAACAGCTTCTCAGTAAAAAGCTGAGAATATTTAACTGGTACTGCCAAATTTTAATGTCTTCCACAAATATATATTTGCTGTCTCACGGATTTCATAAAAATCTTCTGGAATAGCTTTTTTTATATGTGTTCTAAATACTTTGAAATTAATTGTAACTTTTTAATGATGAAATACAAAAATCATTCTTTTCCATCGATATACACATTTTGAAGGAAAAGCTTTCTGCTTTCTCTTGAAATTTCATATGGCCCATGGCCAATCCACTCCTTCTAACTACTGTGTCCAAAAGTGTTATACTCATATGCAAAACTGCTCTATAACTGAATACTCTTGTAATATTCTCATATGGAAGTTGCCTTAATTTGAATTGTTTATATGAAATTGGAAATCTGTTTATTCACTTGCTAAGTTTAACAGTTATGAACCAGTCATTTTTCACTAAAGGTTGAAAAAAAAAAAAAAAATTGATGAAAACATTTTTCCAGCTTTCAGTATAGAAGATGTTCATGCTATGACAGAAGTAAATGTGCTGTGAGGACTCAGAGAAGAGGAGGGGGTGATTCAGCCAACCTGGCTTGGTGAGAAAGGTTTTAGGAAGAATGTTTTAATTAGGTCGTGAAGATAAAGCAGGGGATCAATGGGCAGAGAAAGAGGAGAAGGATTTCTAGGTACAAGGAAAAATGTACGCAAAGACAGGCAGGCATAAAAAAGCACAGAATATTGGGAACCAGTTGGTACTTTGATGCAAAGACTATTTGGGAGATTGATTGTAGTTGAGGTTGGGGTGGTTGATAGGCAAAGTCTAGATTCTGGAGAACCTTGTGGGTTATACCAAGCAGTTTTGACTTTTATTTATAGGCGTCGGACAACCATGAAACTTTTTTTTTACAGTTAGAAATATTATGACATATTTATATTTTAGAAGATAAGTTTATTACAGTGTGGCCTTGGTAGAGGCAGTGCAGAAAAAAAAAAGAAACAAATTTAAGATATCGAGTCAATAATAATACTTGGGCTGAGTATGGGCTGTGAAGCACTGGGAAGAATTAAAAATAAAACAAGGCTAGGGTTTTGAAAAATGATTAAGAGAATCAAAACTACTAGAGATCAATACCAATTATTAGCTATGTGGTCTTGAGTCTTAACCTTGGACTTAACCTGAGGTTTATTTTCATTTTGAACTAAAAGTAAAAATAACTAATAGGATTATTTTTGGAGTTAAAAAATTATGCATATAAAATGCTGAGCTCATATATTAATTTAGTCAACAAATATTTATTGAATACCTAGTATGTATTAGGCACTTTACTAGTAGATGAAATATTGAGTAAGAACTGCTATGATTCATGCCTTCATGAAACTTATCTACTGAGAAATATAGACGCCAGTCAAATAATCACATATGTAAATATTATAACTGTAACTGACAGGTACTTCAAAGGAGTACTTGGAAAGCATAAACTATAGACAGTGATAGCAGTGAGGTGGTCAAGGATACCTTGAAGATATGAATAATGAGTTCAAGTTAAACAGTTAAAATCAAAGTGAAGAGGGCGTTTCTATAGTCCGTCATTTTATAAGCTTATTTTATTTCCTATACCTTTGTTTTGGGAATTGATACATTAATTAGCAAGATAGCTTCTGCAAATGGTTCTTATGTTTAAATGATAATTGAGAGAAAACTGATTTTGTGAAAACATGCTCATTCTTTATTCACATTGCAATGCTATGCAATCAGTCTTCAATTTATTGACCTTTTCAATTCAATATTTATCTCTTATATGATTTCATTGTCTATGGACCGAAGGTATCTTATTGTGGATACTTTTCAGTACTTATTGACACTTACTATATTGTTATTAAAATCGTTTTGCATGTGATTCAACATCTCTTCACTTATATCCAAATTTCCTAAATCTCATGTTATTATGAGATGCAGAATATGGCATTAAAATAAACCTTAGTAGCTTATAAGAATATTAGTACTATTTAGGCAACAGGCATTCCCCAAAGTCTACCAAGTGTACATGGAAGAGATGACTTAGATGATCATTACATTTTAAAAATAGCTTATTATTATTACAAGAGCATTCCTTCTCTTCCTTTGTTAAGAATGTAGTTAGGTTATGTCTGCAACAACTGATTGCAATTCTTCCATAAGGTCTTCCATCCAGGCACCTTTTGTAATACGGGCTAAGATCAGACCCTACTTCACAGGAGTATTGTAAGGATTAAGTGACTTAATAGATTAGAGGAGTGTCACATATATGGTTTGTGCTCAATAAAAATGAGCTGTAAGAATTAAACCAGGTAATAAAATCTTCTTTCCTTATATTGTCTTTACATTGTCAAATATGCAATTACCCTAGTCCAACTGCCTGAAGGAAAAGAAAGGAGGCACTTAACATCTCACTCCCATGTCCCTATAGACCTGTAGAATGTGTGCCCAGGCCTGCTCTGGTTGAGCTTTTGCTAGTCTGTAGAGATTCTCCAGATCTGCTCAGTTAGTTCAGTAGCTACTAACCAACTACACATGGTAAGTGAGCACCTAAAAATAGCTATCCTGAATTTAAAAATGTGGTGTAAGTGTGAAATACACAGTAGATTTAGAAGACTTGATACAAAAGGGAGAATGTAAAATATCTCACTAATAATTTTATACTGATCACATGTTAAAATGATAATATTTTGGAATGTATTAGGTTAAATAAAATATATTATTAAAATCAACTTTACATATTTCTTTTTACTTTTTTTTTAGTGTGGCTATGACAGCATTTAGAATTACATATCTGGTTCACATTATATTTCTATTGGACAGCATTAGTTTACAAGTAACTTGTGTGATGTTTGAGGCTTATATCTTCATTCGGGCATAGAACTAATTATCTTATACTCTAGTTATGTATGACTCTATGAGAAATTTTATATACAACCCCCAATTAAGCCTCTGAAATGGCCTGAAATTAGAGTGCGTTTGGTTGACTCTTCTGTTTTGAATGTCGTCTATAAAGTCAAAGGAGAGCCTCTTGAAAAGTATAGCTACTTCTCACCCATCAGGTGCTAGTGCTGTGTTTTAATAGGTAGGACATATATGTAGAGGTGTCATGAATTTCAGGTATGCCCTTAATTCAGAAACAGAAGAAATCTCACATGACTACTTAAAGTTATATTATCCTAAATTAAGCGCAAGCGAAACTATTTAGTTTGTGAAATAAGAATATATTCATTGCTACAGCTACCAAGTGCACACATATTCATTGAAACAGAGAGAGGAATAAAAAATGAACATATAGATGTTTTGTTGGTCAAGATAAAATCAACATATAGAATTTTTCTCACTCATATCATAAAACTCCTTTCAAAGAGAAAGTTGCTGAAGAATAATTTTAATGTAAATACTGCACACAAAAAATAAATGTCTTAAAGATACATCTTTAGTAAAAAATGAATTTTGGGTCAGGAGATACAATTTTTAAAAATGTATATTTGCTTTCAAAAATAAAATAAGATGAGAAGTATACCTTAAAAATGAATGTTGATATTGTTGCCCATAATTCTGGGCTCAGGTGCCCAATATAAAATATATACTTAACCATCCAACAAACTAATCAATTGCAACCCATTTACTACCATAGTGTTAGAACAACAAATATAGCTTGCTTTTAAAACATAAAAGCTGGAGGTGTGCGTGTGACCTGAAGAAGAAATCTTGTTTGATTTCTCTTAATGTGAGAATAGTTCAAATATAAGTTGTGAATATGTAATCATTTCAAAAAAGACAAAATATCTTAGTATAAATTAGTCTGTTATTTATTTGGGAGGTTCTTTAAATTGGGAATTTGTTCTCTTGTCTTTTTCCTATATCAGTATGATCTTAGAAATGTCAGTTCATTTCTCTGGACCTCAGTTACCAGTTTTCTCACGTGAAAAACAAGTGGACTAGAGTGGTGAATCTCTCCCACTTTCAAAATTTTAAAATATCATGATTCTTACTATGTTGGATGTGCTGTTGTAAAAATATTTCAGTCTTACTGCATGAACTAAGGCACGTTAGATAACTTTCTCGAGCCTCAGTTTCTCACCTATAAGCAACTGAGGCTTTACGTGTTTGGGGGATTGGAGCTGCACACAAATATTCTTCAAATTTAGAGACCTCTAGTTGATTTATCATTAATTCTAATTATTTGTGAAGAAAAATTCAACTCTAATGACATAATCATGTATTCAAATTGAGATGTGATATTATGGCAACAATAAACATCATTGTGTTGATTTCTAAGTTATCATAAACTTATTTTATAATACTAGCTTTATAGTTTATCTTTGTTTAGAAATGTCCAATAAAGATTGTTGTTTTCATAATAAATAGATCCTCTCACCTCCCAAATTACCAGTATACTTAGAAACCTGTCTTTAAATAATTATAATAAGAGAAAGATATACACATATGTCTTTTAACAGTTTATAGAATAATTTTAATACATTAATATAATATAATGTTTTAGACTGTTCTGTGAGGTAGATATCTATTATGTGATCCCCTCTTTATAGATGAGAATATTGAGACTCAAAGATTAAATTATGTGTCCAAAATCACATAGTAAGACTCAAATTCAAGTTTTCCAACCCTAAATCCTATGTTCTTTCAAAGACATACATACGCTCTTTATTACTATTTCATAGACAATTTTCATAGTTACTTAAATAATTAAGACATTATATTTATGGTGAATATAGTTTTCTTAATAAAATTCCATACTCTAATTAAGACATGTCTCCCTTTTGGGGATGCTATGGTATATGAATGCAGTATTTAGATTCATTTCTGTATAGCCAGCCACTTCACCTGTTTTCTCGTATTATAGAAATCACTCGTCCTTAAAGTCCTTATTGTATTATCATTAAGTGACTTCAGGGTTTCACAGTTTTTGGCATAGTGTTAGATATTTTGTATGGTGAGAGATGTTTAGAGATCAGAAAATGACACTTTTCAATAAAGCTATTTAAAAAGTCTTCATAGAATTACCTACAATTTTATATTTACTTAAATTTGGTTTTTCTTTACATGACTTAAAATAAGTGACTCCCTAGCTGAAATTTGGGAATTCTTAATATGGAAAATTTACTTATTTATTTAGTGAATTTGCCATGCATCATCCATGGCTATTCTATAGAGACTAAGCTTGATAGACTACTGTACATCAATGCTAACAATAATAATTATTATAATAATAATTAATAATTATTGAAATTTTCAATTAATAGAAATTCTTAAGATTAGAGATTTGACACTTGAAGTTTCCAAAAGTGAAGTGTTCAAATGTTACAATTTATCAAGTTTATTAAATGATGTTCCCAATACAAAGTTATTTTAAGACAAAGTCTAGTATGGAATGAAACAAAGAGATTGTTAATGATATGTGTCTAATAGATATCAGACAACACTAACAAATGTTTTAGAAGAATAATAAATAAAGTAATACTAGAAATTATTAAGCAACACCTGATTGTAAAAGAGAATTAATTGAGAAGCAAGAAAAAATAGAGGAAGGAAAAAAGTAACGAAAGGTGGAGGGATGAAGAAATTTCTATTGGGATCTATAATAATCTTAGAAATTGTTAAAAAAATGGACCTTTAATATTGAAATATGTCATGGAAAGATGCACAGGCTTGGACAGATTACTAACCAAAAAATAAAATCTATAATTTTATTAACCCTAACTCCAACCAATATCCTAGTTTTTACACCTGTGAGTATATGCTATAAAACTAGTCATTGTGATAGTGACAGCAATGACTAAATAAAGTACTGAGATATGTACTCCCTGCATCTTAGGTCAAGAATCATTGACAGTTTTAAATTATTTATTTAAAATTTACCACACTTTTAAAGATAATGGCTGCCATCATTTGAATCTTTATGTTCATAAATTTGTGATAACACAGTCTATAAAGAACATTGATAACTAATAAGATAACCCAATGAATAAAATATTTGAATAAAACTTTACCAAAGACAGTATATGAATTGGCAATAATCACATGAGAAGATGCTCAACATCATTACTTATTAGAGAATTTAAGTTATAAGCAATATGAGATACTACTTTACATTCGCTGCATTCTCACTAGAATAGCTGTAAATGAAAAAAGGCAGAAAATAACAAGTGTTGTCAAGAATGAGGAACAGGAATCCTCATACAGTTTTGGTGGGAATATAAAATGGTGCAATAACTTTGAGAAACAGTTTGGCAGTTTCTTCAGTATTAAACATACATGTACTGTACCACCCCAAAATTCCACTCCCATGTATCTACCTGAGGAATAAAAACATATGTGTACACAGTTATGCGTGTGAGTGTGTGTGTGTATGTGTGTCAGCATTATTTATAATAGCCAAAATCAATGCAAATTCCACTAGCTGGTGTATTGATAAATATTACATAACCGAAATACTATTCAGCAATAAAAAATTGAAGTACCGATATATTGCTGCAACATAGATAAACCTCAAAAACATTTTGCTAACTGAAAGAAACTAGGTATTTTATAATTCCATTTTATATGAAATGTCCAGGGAAGACAAATTGACATAAATAGAAAGTAGATTAGTGGTTGCCTGGGGCCAGAGGTCGGAAAGAGCTGTGATTGCAAATGAACAAGAGGAATTTTTTGGAGGGAGGGAAATGTTCTAAAGTTGGATTGTGGTAGTGTTGTACAACTTTAAATTTTTCTAAAAACACTAACTTGTACACTTAAAATGGGTGAATTTTATTGTTTGTATATTATAGCTTACTATAGCTGTTTTTAAAAGCAAAAAAATTGGTGACTCCTTTACATAGTACTTTCTTATGTCATTGGAACCAAAAATGGAATTAGCATTTCCAGTTCATGCAGCTAGTTAACATTTATATGTTTGGATTAAAACAGAGTGAGGGGAAACTCCATTTCCAAATGTAAAGAATTCCAAGTAAGACTATGAGAAGAGCAAAGAACTGCCTTGATAGTAGTCCTTTGGATTCATCCCATGGTTAATACCATCATACCTATTATAGGCTAGACAGCAGAAATGCATGACATGTGACCAAAGTACATGTGCTGTACAACGTTCTGAAACTTTTCAAAGTGATTGCAAAAGGAATCATGTATTTTATGTGTAAACACTCAGTAGACAAAAAATATGCATTGTCTCAATATTTTCAGGCAATTCTCATAGATCTAAAATAATAAAGGAAGTAAGAATAAAATTAAATAATTAAGTATCATGTCTTGTATTATGCATTATTTTATTCGTTTTATATCTCCAGCTAGAATAGTAAGATATTTTAGGCCAGCACTTCAAGCTAATTTTATTCATTTACCTTTGTATTCTAAAAGAACTTAGTGTCACTATAAATGCAAGTGGTCATTGGTCATCCACTGTCTAGTTGATGCTGGTAATATTGATTGTTAAATAAACATGAGGGCTTCTGTGTGTCTGATTCTGATTCTCAGTTCAACATCCCTCTTTGAAATATCTAACCGACAGGCAAAGTCTGAAAAACATTGAGCATTTAATCTTTTCATGGATTGGATGCTGGCAAAACGTTGACTACAAATCAGGCAAAGATCACCACACCTTTATAGTATGTGATTATAAAGGCTCACCCATAGTGTTCTGTGAAACTCTTCTCATGTGTGTTAATAATTTCTCCTCCCCAAGGTTGGCCCTATCCTTTCTTTCTCAATTGTACAGCTTTGTGCCTAGTATAGAAATTATTTTCTAAAAGAATTACTGTGTTTTAAGCAATCTTATAAGTACTGGCTTCTTCAGCATACATCAAATTACACTTAAATTAATTGCATGTACAATTTCTGGATTGAGAACAAGTACTCAAAATATATTTATAACTAAATAACATTTATTTTCGAGATTGAAAAATTTTCAAAATTGACTTTATCTGTATATTTCAAATTCTTTACATTACTTTTGTATTCAAAACAGACATTTAAAATAATCAATGTAGTCTATATGGTTAACATACTGAATAATTGCAGTTAATGTTTAAAAATTTTTACAGAACAAAGAATAGAAAAAACTGTTAATAATGGTTATCTCTGGGTAACCAAGGGAGGGGTAATTTTCCTTTGTGCATTTTGAATTTCTACAATTACTATGTATTCTTTATTTTAGATAAAATTACACATAATTTGAAAGAAGAAAATAGTGTTATTCCTCTGGAAGCTCAATTAGCACACGGAAAAACAAATTTGCATATTTTGGAGCCAGTGGCTTATTTTTCTATTCAGATATTTCAATTAATATAAAAGCTCTTTTAGCTCACTCAATACTGTGAAAATTGCTAAAATTTATACCTCATACATTTATATAGCTACTAAATGCCACCAACAGCATCTTCAGGGATCAAATATTATTTAGCTAACACTGCTGTACTTTGGATTATCTGTGTACTTGTTAACTAAGGCAAGCCTTTGGCATTTCTTAGAACTATTTGAAGAACTGAAGAAGCTTATTAAGGAAATGAGTTTGTGCTTTTTATTCTCTGTAAATAACAAGAGATTTGCTGTGGGCGTCAAGCTTAAAAGTGTTATGATGACCCTTTTCTAAACAAGACATAAATTGGCCTTCAATAGTATGTAACTTAGGATCAGTTCCAACTTCACAATTCATTTCCTTTTATGTCTTTTTTTTTAGTGTGTTGTGTTTCTAATTGAGAGTCCAAATGTTGATTTATTTAAAATCAAAGAATGTGTACCAAAAAGCTGAGCTGTTCCAAAGCCCAAAAGTACATTTTATGCCCTATGTTTTGGGTTATCAACTATTTTCAACTATGTAAGTGGTCTTCTAATTGATAGAAAATTGACAGAAACATTCAGATTATGTAGATTGAGAGAGAAGTGTCAAAATAATAAGTCCCATTAACCATGTGCATTCTGTTGAAAATTTTGTTAATAAAATAATATTTAGTTTATAATTTAAGCTTTACATTATTATAAAGACTATACAAAACTTATAAAGGTTTACATGACCACAGTCCTGTTGTTTTTAGTGTATACAAAAAGTTTAAAGAAATTACCTTTAAAAAACATACCTTATTTAAGTGCCCAATACAATAAAATCTGGATATTAAGAAGTTTTTCATCCTACTTTTCTAAGCATTAGCCCCACATAGATGAAGAGAATTACTTGTGTGAAGATACAAAACAATTTGGTATTGTAATTAGAAATTCACACATCATACTGGCCTATAGTATTTTCTGAATTAAGTATCAATATGTAATACAGTGAATTTAACCAGATTTTTGGCCTTTTTAAAAGTAAGAAATTGAAACAATAAGTTTAAAATCAAGAAGAATTAAATGATAAGGTTAATATTTCTAAGACACTTTTAGCATCATTTTAAAATTTGCAGATTTACATTTGCAGATAAACATTTTATTCCTAGGTTTCTTCAGAAATTCTAGATATTTGTAATTTACTTGCAATTCTAGTCTTTGAAAAACAAGATTAGAAATAGTGTTATGTCATCAAGTTCTTCAGTAAAATTCACATTTGCCTGAGTTACTTTTTATAATTTTACTACTATAATTAAATATCATTCATTAATTTTTATCATTCATTCATTTAACAAACATCCATTGAGTATCTAGTATTTCCAACATGTTCAGGAGCTTGTGTACAGAGAGAGAGAGAGAGAAAAAAAAAAAAAAAAACAGTAAAATTATCTCCACTCTAGGGGCCTGTAGTCTATTAATATTAAATATACCAAAATGAATCTTTCATTAAAATTAAGTAACAACAGAGCAAACAATAAAACTTAGGCTATAATTAGGAAAAAATATGCATACAACAATTTTTATTATAGCCATCCTTTGTATCCTCTTTAAATAAACCAAGATTAAGATAGTTCTCTTTAAAACTTAACTCCCATTCATGATATGCCAGTAAATAGATCCAAAGTAAAATAAAAATTGGTTTAATAGCTGTATTCTAATTTAATAATCTCATAGTCCCTGTAATGGTTTTGATTCATCTCTATCTATATATCTTCTAGCCCTTCAAACGGAGCATGACCTAAGCAGAATTATTATTCTTTCACCCAAATGTCTTCTCTTCTTTGTTTCCTATCTTTTTAAATGGCACTTTAGTCCACCCCACTAATGAAGGAAGACATCAAGATTCTTGTCCCCTTTCTCTTCCCTATTCTCAATCCAATCTATTGTTAATCATTTTCAATACCACTTCATAAATATATCTTTTGATTTTGTCTGCTTCCCACTGTCCCAAATGTGCCATCACCTATTCTTCTCTCCCTCATTTAATGGCATCATACCACCTTTCTTCCATCTGCTTTTCTTAGTTGATATTTTGAAATCCAGAATTTGATCATGTCATGTGATTTTCTTTTTTCTTCTGAATCTTTCTGTTTGATTGCTTCGTCGAATAAGGTCCATCGTGCATGACAGACAAAGCTTATAAAGCTCCTCATGGCTGGACCCCTCCTGACCTACCTCTCTCTCCAGCCTTATTTATCCTTATCTTGCCCTGTGCTCTCACTGTGTCTAGTCACAGTGAACCTCTTTCTGCAATCCATGATAATCAAAAGTTTCTCTCTTGCCTTCTAGATCCTTTTAACAAGCTGCTCTATGCTTGGATCACATGCACACCACACTAAAATTTTCCTCCTATCTCCCAGCCCCCTAATCCTTCACCCTTGACCAGTAGAATTCCTACTCATACTTTCAAATCTGAGATTTAAAGTGATTTCAGGGAGGCTGTATCCATCTGTTCCCCATCCACACAGAAATACACAACCACCTTGAGTAGATTCCTCCTTTTATAACATTCTGGACATGTGATTATTTATTTCACATCTATTTACTTGGGTGAAGACCGTGTTTCTTGAATTCTATTACAGGGTTTATCCTATACGATAAGTAGATGCACAATAAATTTTGTTGAATGCAAATGATTGAATGCATCTGAGATCTAGAATGAAACTTAGAGTGATTTCCAGCAGATGAAAAAAGAATTATTTAAGGTGTGTTAATCTTTGTGTTCTTATAGTCAATAAAATGTATTTTTTTCTTTTCAGTTCCTTATAGATTGAGTATTAAATAAATTTTAAATAGGCAAGCTCTCACTGCAATGTTCATGTATGTATGTTGTGAACTAGGAGGAGTAAAATTTTGTCATCATTGGTAATTTTATTATTTGTATTTTAGTTGTAAATGTTGTGGCATGGTATAAGTAGCTGAGAAAAGCAGTCTCTGGTAAATGGAATGGTTAAGAGTGTAAAGAAAATCAAAATGTGATTTTAAAAATATGCTGATATTAATAAAAGCCAAATGGATTTCTCGCAAATCTGGTAAATAAAGATGGGTTTTGAAGCTTAGACTTTATATCTCCTTTGATTCATGAGCTAATTTTCAAAGCTGAGTTATAAGCTTTAGTTTATATTGTACCTGAGGCACAGGCAGACTCATACAATAGCTGCACTTCAAGTGTCACTATAATATAGTAAATGTAATAAAATTACATTTAAATAACGTAAAAAATCTAATTTAAACCGGGAAAATGAAATTTAAAGTTGAAGTTAATGCCTTTTTCAGCTCCTGATGTTGTCCTTTCCTGCTAGACCCTAGCGGTGCTGCTAGCCTTTTCATGTTAATATTTGGTAGTACAGTACAGCTCTAGAGAAATATATAATTATTTAGCCACTCTACTCTCTGGATAAGGAATGGTCTTCTGACAAGCAGTGTTAAAAGATGACATACGTCACTTGTGAGGACGAACTTGGCCTTTGATTACTTGCAAATTCTTGCCTCTTATACTTGCAATTTCATTTTTTGAGGTCAGTTATATTTTATAGTGCACTGGTCCTGTTAAACTTTTAGAAGCAAAGAACAGGATACATTTTTGTAAGTTGAGGAGAAATAACTAGAATGAAATGTTTTTTGATGGATATGTCAAAATTAGAAAACTATGGTATAAGATTTTAATATACAAATTTTCAAATTTAACAGTCTCAGTAAGTAGTATTTTCGTAAAAAGTAGTTTGCTTTCTTTTACTCTTTCAGGGCTAGTTTCTCATATCTAAAGTAAAAATAATAATAGTGTATCCTCATTGGATTGGTATGGGACCCAAATGAGCTTTTGTACATAAAGGATGTAGGATAGTATCTCACACATGTTAAAAACTATATATACGTGTTAGCTCTCATCATGTTTACATTATTTAAAATTTTATTTAAGGAATTTATGTAAATAAAAAGATTCCCTAAGTAGATAAAGGGTCTAAAATATCAAGGATAAATATGGCTTATACTTGCCTAAGTACTGCTTTATATATAAACTAAAATGTATAAAGCATTGCATTCATTTAAAATTGAAAATCCAAATAATGATTTATTTCCATAAATATAAACTTTGAGTGTATCATTAATTATTTAAATGTATCTAAAGAGACACTGTAAAGCACACTTGTACCTACTCTTCTTCCTCCCCCTAAAATACAATTCCCAATAAGAACATTTTTTTTTCCTGAAAAATGGATGAGTTTTGGTGTACAAGTGCTAGAAGCTCTATGTACCTCATCTGTGGATGGTTTATTGTGTGACTGAGCCATGGCTGGTAAAAGATTCCTCTTCAGCCTTCATCTATCACCACCTCTCATCTTTTTGAACAGAATCTTGAGTACTCCCCAATCTTCTGGCTTACAAAACACTGTTTTAGTCCCTGCTCTGCCAGTGATGTAAGCAATTCACTTCCAACTCTCCAAGTTTAATTGGTTATAACCTCAACCCATATGCCTCTATTCGTATTCAATTTTGCTATATACTTTTGAAATTGCTATGTATATATCCCTGTATTCCATTGTCTGATATAAGTAAATCTGGATGAGCTGAAATAATTAATTTTTCGTGTTGAAAAAAATCTTTAGAAATAAATCCACATTAATATTTTATTAGTCTGTTAAGGAAGCCTCTTGTTTCTCAAAAAATAATTAATTTCATAACCACATGTATACATATCATCCAGGTATATGTTTATGTATTGAATTACAAGAAATAAATATCAGACTAGTTTGCCTGATTTTAGAGATGTTAGATTTTTAGGTCATTGCAAATGTTCACATTTGCATTAAATTATTCATTTGCAAATATCAATAAGCTTTGTAAGCAAATATTAGCTTTGAAACTCAATTGCATTAGGTGTATGATTACTACAAGTTTTTGATACATTTAACCAAAATATATGTCCTCTCTGAGTGCACAGTTTTCTTTAAAATATTAAAGTAGATTTAGTTTATTCAGGGAAACTATAAGATACCTGTTGTGCAAGATTTCTTCTTTAGACTCACATGAAAAATTGCAGTTGTTGTTGGAGATAAGATATGAGAGTGATGAATTGGACATGTCTGCCATATAAAAGAGTTTTCTGGATTTTAAAACAAATAACAACAGGTCTAAAATCAAAATACGTAGTTTAAAGGAGAAGGGTAAAATTTGTTGAAATGTGAGTATATAATTTCTTCAATTTCTGCTCAAGCAGCCTGTGGTATTCTTTGGAAATTTTTTCATTAGTCTCTGAAAATGACAAGTGTCAGGGGTCTTTTGTGATGCACATTCAGAAAAGTTTCGGTCAGGAGGTCATATTGCTACAATGTTTTAGTAGCCTTGTCTCCTGTGGAATTTGCTTTGTTTGAAGAGTATCCGGAGCAGATATTTTCTGTAATACACATCAGTTAAATAATGTGTTTGGGAACAGCTATACGTGTAACAAAAAGCTAAAGAGAATTTTTTTATGATTAAAAAAAAAAAACTTGTTGCTCCTATTGAACACAGTGAAACTCCTCAAAGTACATCGGGAATTCGTAGTTTAACAGAGAACATATATTCAGGAATCATATTAAATAATTAAAATGTATGTTTATTCCTCCTTGAACATTTCATTATTACTGTTTCATTTCATTTGAAATACCTGGTTATCCAACTTTTTGAGATGTATCATTTTTAATATAAAAATTCATTTTCAAATGAGAAAAGTTTATTCTTAAAACACAATGTTACATTTTTTAAATGTCTTATTAAATGTCTTAAACTATTATCTAAAAGATCTCAAGGTTTGTTTTGTAACCATCAACAAATGTATTTATTTTCTACATATAACTAAATTTTGAGATAAAATAAAAATGGAAAATATATGCTAAACACAAATTACCTATTTTTTCCAGTAGAACTGAGGAAGCAATTTAATGCTTGCTCTTTCAGGTGATACTATCCTGTTAGGGAAAAAACTAGACTTTTGAAAATGACCTCGTGACATGTTTATTTTCATAAACAGTAGACTTAGAGACTTGAGATAGAATGTAAATATATTGGCTGTAATGTGTACAGATATGGGTTTGAATTTTACCTTTACAAATTATCAGCTATTGACTTTGGGCTAGGGACTGAACCTACTAATCTTCGAATTATTGTTTGTTGAAATGAGTATAATACCATCTGCTCCAAGGGGGTGGGGAAATTAAACAGATATAAAATGTCCAAATTTTCCTGCAATACATACTCAAGTGGTTATACCTTGCTCTTGTCCTTATCACCAAGAAGTCCCTCTCTTTCATCCTTTCTTCACTTATTAATTAATTCATTTTATTCAGCTTTATTATATAAGACTTAGCAAAGTAGATATGTGATTGTTTCTTTGAGCTTACAACCCAGTTAAGGAGAGAGTTACATCATATGCTTAGCATGCTATTTGGCTTAGGGTATCTGTTTAATACGTAAACAGCAATAGTAGATGATTGAAATTTGCAGTAAGTGCTCTAGATAAAAATGATAAGGTATGACGAGAAAGGAATGCAGAGGACATCTATTTTAGATTGAGAAAATGACATTTAAGCTAAGACTGAAAGATGATTAGAACTAGTCAGGAACAAAACGTGTTTTGGGGCAATCAAGAGTTCAGATGGGACATGAAATATCTGTATAAAATTTAAATGGCAGCGTTAATAAACAGCTTCTTATATAAATAATGATTTTCATAAGATTTATAGAAGACAGTCATTATTGAACTTAATTCTATATCTTTTCTCTAAGAATATTATCCTCCTGCTTTGTTAAATTCTGAACCTTAATTTTGGCTGTATGTTTGCTATTGATTTGTAGTGCTATGTTATAGCTAAGTAACACCTAATATTTTTTTATGCAGAGTCATACATTTAAGTATAATCATTAACATCCTGCCCTCCATATTTCTTTTCTATAAATTAAAATCTGAATTCCTTAATATTTTTTAAAAATATTATTTTTATTTTACTTTATAAATATAGCAACTTCACTCATCTCTGGTTCTTCTCGAAAACCTAAATTTAAAAATCTTTAAATGATCCTTTATACGAATAGCATTCTCAGGCAATTACTGTGCCCTATGAGTATTTAATTATTACAAATCATAGTAGATGCAACATTTCTTGGTGTTGAAACTTGGTATTTTCTCCATATATACTGTAATTATAGGTATGTTTTTAATAACATATTATCATATTTATATACAGGTCTCATCATTTTTGTGTCTTCCTAGCAGTAAGGCTTTATATATATTTCCTTTTGTCCATTTTTCCCTAAAAGTGAAATTGATAGTATCTTCACTGAATTTCTTTCTTCAGATGCCATCCTATAAACATCTTCAAATTGATAGCAAGCCACTGATTCAAACTAGTGTCACACTGTATTAGTCACATGTCATTTAAAATTTTTTATTGGAAGACAATCAGATAAATTTGAATAGAAGTTCTTAAATGTACATCTCAGTATATTATGTTAACCTACTCCAGGACATTTGTAAGTGCCGTTTCTCTGTCCTAGAAGTTATTTTGATGTACTTCATAAAAGACGTGAGTATAGCTCATATTACTTCACTAGAGATCTGAAAATTAATTGAATAGTGTGATCTATTCCAGTGACTTTTATATGAAAGTTGACTTTCAAATCTGTAGCAGTATCTCTTTAAGATGATCAGTTAAATTTTAAATAAAGCCTGCTTTCTAGTCTTTCACAGTGAAGACATTTTACCTCTCTTAAATTTTGAAAAATGCAGTTTAATACAAAGGTGTGTATAAAGACATTATTTAAGTAATAAATAGGGTGTGTCACCTTGTTGATCTGAATATGAAGAGTTTTTAAAAATAATCTTTATCAAATTCCTTTGGCATTTTTGCTTGGTCTTTTACTTCTTCATCACAGATAGTAGGCATATTAGATGTCTGATAACTTTTCTGAAATGTGTGAAAAGCCTTTGCTTTCCTTACAAATCTAAACAACTTATGTAAATTGATAACAATATAATAATATTCTAATAATTTAATAATATGGCAATAATTCTTGAGCTAATTAAAGTGTTTAATGAACAAATTGCCTTTACAAATACTTGTTCATTTATTTAAAATAAATATTGAACTTCAGTTGTTTTCAGAACTCTCTGAAATAGTTGCAGAAAAAGAAAACTAAGTCCAAATTTATTTGGGGAATTTGAAGTCTTGCCAAGAGAAAATACACATTGGGATGTTAATTATGACCAGTACAAAGGAAAATCCAGCTTTGAATATTAAACGATGTTGGAGATCATCTATTATAAGTTCTTGTAAATTTCTTATAATTAAGAAATTTCTGTTTTGTCAAAGCTAGTCAGTGACAGAAGTAACGAGAACCAGGGACCCTCACTTCAGAAGTAGACATTAGGTTTAATCCCGCTTGGTCATTGAATGACTTGTTAAGGTGCCATGTAAGTTCCCTGATTTTTTTATTTGCTATCAGTGCAATATGAATATTCTCTTCTTTATCGAAACAGCGTATGAAATCTCCTGGCGCAGAATCTGGTACATTGTAGGAGCTTATGAAACATAGGTTATTTTTTCCTTTCCAACTCTCTTCCACTCCATCACATCGTCACCCTCATTTTAAAAGCAAAATAATGTAAACAGAGTATGACGTATGTTTCTTCATACATCTCTTCAGCAAACATTGAGGACCAATGTCAGATGCCAGGAATTTAAATTTGAGTAAGAAAGCTCTTTTCCATTGGTCTTTTTTTTTTCTTTTTTTCAAACTGGATTTTTTCTATAACATTGCCACCTGGTTAAGTCTCTTGTCCTTTGCTTTCTTTGGCAGTTATTTGTCCCTGATTCCCATTCTGCCTCTGACTTTTCTTTGTCTGTTTGTAGAAGTTTCTTTATCAACCTTTAATATCAACCTTTCCCTAATGCTACATCCTCCGCCTGTTATTCTTCTCACTCCATGATACATCCCTCAGCAATCTCATCATTATAAATGTTACTTTACTCTTGACTTTTTCCCTGAGTTTCAGATGCACATATCCAATGTCTAGTAAACATTTTATTAAGATATTCCCTAGGAATTTTAAGCTTTATGAGTCCCAAACTGAATTCACTAAAATCTCTTTCTACCCCATCTGCTTTTCTCTTTCTGGATTCTTTAGCCTAATTTATGGTAACAACATCCAGTCAGGTAATCAAGTTAACTCTTGCTCATTCTTCCAACTCACTCGATTTACCAGTGAAAAACAATCTTTTTTTCCTAACCATATTTGGGACTATTTGCGATCATGAAGTACCACACAAAGACTCTTTACCCAAGGGAGTATAAATGTGATTTATTAATGATTTTTAAGTACTGTTGGTAAAGTGTCTTGTATTTAGGAAATCAGTATATTTTGATAATTTTACAAAAGAGGAAAATAAAGTGTCTCGTGGAAGAAGTGCCTTTTGGACTTTAGACAAGATACCATGTTGACAAGCTCTGTTAACCACCCTCTTTATACTACCCCCACCCCCCCCACCCCCCACCGCCCAAACACACACAATTTGCCATAGAAGTAGTTAAGGAACATATGTTTATCAAACTATTACCTTCATAGTTAACTGTATTCTTTTTGTACTCACTTTTGTTACCAGCCCTTCCTCCTAACCCACAATTTATTCTCCATACTGCTTCAGGGTGATTCATGTAAAAACAAATTCAATCCTACCAATCTTTCTCTTAAAAACTTCTTAACAGTTTCCTGTTTAGTGATAAATCCATAGCTTTCTCCTCAGTACATAACAACATCCATGTCTGTCTTTTCTGTCTCACCATGCTACCTTGAATTTTGTGTTCCATTAATACTAGAAATGTATTTTGTTGTATACACCATGGCCATTTTGTGCTCCGTGTATGCTTGGCTGTAAACCTAAACTGCTCATCTAGTTAACCCCTACTCATCTGTTAATCCGTTAAGATCCAGATTAGCGTTCCCTGAAAGCCCTTATCCTCACTTTCACTTCTCCCCCAAAAGTTATGTCATTTCTTCCACTAATATACTGAATGTATTTCAATCATTGCACTTACCATTTTTATTGCAATTATTTCTTCACTCATCTCTAACCCACTAGAATTTAGGACAAGGTTTGGAGAAGGAGTGGGAGGTTGGGTTAAGTAAAAACTTGATCAAAATGGGAAGTGGGATGATGCTAGTCACAAAGAGGTTTAAAGGGCATGCTGTGAAGCCATGCAAGGATATAAAAATTGCAGTTTTAAAGAGTAAATCCTAGGCACTATGAAACAATGAGAAAGCCGTGGATACTGTGATTAAGCTGACTTTTGTTGAAAACTCAACTCTGGACACTTACCAGCTTTGTTATCTTCAGTATTTTACCATAAAACTTTGAACTTTCCCTTACATAGAAAAGTATAATTTTTTGAAAAAAAAAAGCTACTAATATTCCTAATTAATACATATATATTTTAAAACCTTAACTATTAGCCTTGTTTTATGTAGCATTAGAGCAAATAATATTAAAAATATCTTCTCATTTTGTATTAGAAAGATGACAATTTCACAAAGCAAGTGAATTCTGTTCTCCATTTCCAAATATACTAAGGAACAAAAATTAAGTTTTCAAAAATAAAGTAAAATGGTACTTTAATCAGAGGAGAAAATAAATCCAAAACAAAACTCAACTTCAGCTGAATGGCAAAACAACCTCAACTAAAATATCTGAACATATCATTAGCCTTGCTCATCTATGACACGTGGCTTAAATAATTTGACACTGTGAAAAGGAATGTTGTTAATATAGTTGTAATGCATAGGTATGGTTTTATACATAAAATTTAGAATTGAAGTAGATAACCTTATTACTTGTATTTTAATATACTTTAACTACCATTGTTGTAAGAATTTAGATAATCTTGAATATGCCCATGGGAAAATGTTACTCAAGCAAACATCATCTGACATAAATTTCCAGGGGAAGAAAGTATGAGTACCATCCCTTGTTTAATCAACAGGAATTAAATGCTTTAAAAGCTAATCGTTGTAGTAGTATTTTAATCATTTTCAAAGCATTTCCAATTGATTACAATTGCTTAACTGTGATCCTTTATCTTGACAATTATATTTATTTGCATTTTCAGAAAACTTCTCGTTTCTAAATTGTTTCACTCTTCTAAAAGTTCAAATACACTATTTGAGCTACATCTATCATTTTGTAACTAAACTTAGTGGTTTAAAGCAACAATAATTTGCTGCTTTATCATTACATGAGTTGGGGAAGGGATCAGAAAGATGTTAGCTAAGTGGCTCCTTTGCTCCACCCAGTGAAGGCTGGGGTCACTCACACAGCTGGCTAACTTCATCTGAAGATGAAGCTGGGCTTGAACTTCCAAGAAAGCTTCAACCAGATATCCAATTTCTCAGTGTACCTCTGTTGCCTCTTATCTCCCTCAGTTGTTCCCACTAGCCAGATCTGCCCAGCAGACAGCTGTCTAGCCAGAGCAAAGACAAAAACAGCCAGTAAATGCTAAGAAACACTTCTGACACTTTTTTATTTGGCAAGGTAAGTCACTCAAGTTTAGTGCATTTCAAGAGGAGAGGGGAAGGACTCTACCTGTTGATGGAGGATCAGCTTTCACATGCAGGGAGAGGAGGAACCACTGGGAGGAACCATCTTTGGCAACTAGCTGCTTTCATATCCTTTGTATATTAAAATCAAAACCATACTCCCATATTCATATTACATATAAGAAAACTGAAGAAAAGTTAAAATGGCAAAGCATTATAGAATCAAAAGCAGAAGTCATATTTCTTTACATCAGGTCCAGAAATTTTTCCCTTGAGTTTTACTGAACTCACATCATTCCTAATATTTTAATATTATTTTGGGTTTCTGAAAAAGCTGTTTTCAAATCTTAAGTCAGTTGTTCAAATTAGTCATTAAAAAATGAAAAAAAAAATATTGGCTAAGCTTCCATTTCTACACTTGTAAACAGCCATGATGTTTTTAGAATGATTTTGCAGTTAATTTCGAAGTTTCTGTGTGGTGGTGGTGGTGGTGGTGGTTTGCCTTATTTTAATAGTTTAGCAATGAGGACCACATTTGTTTGTTTATTAAATATTGACTGAACTCCTGCAATGTGCCAAGAATTGTGGCAGGCCCAGAGTATCCAAATAGGAATAAGGAAGAGTCAGCACTCAAGGAACTTAGAAGGTTACTTATCCTAAGTGAATTAGAGTCCGTTAGTCAGAAACAACTCCATAAATCATTACTTAAAAACGTAATTTTGGAGAAAAAAATGGCATAGATCATAGAGGTTCTGTTCATCCCTCTGGTGACGAAATCAAAGTTGTGACAGAAACAAGGAGCTGCAGCAAGGAAAAATCACCTGGGATCTAGAAGAACAAGCCATACAACTATGGACAAGAAAGCACCCTGCAATGGCAGAAGATAGGCCATGGCAAGATGTGAGGCTGCTCGGTCCTGGGCAGCTGAGTGAGACCAAGGCTGCAGCAGCAGTAGTGGCAGAAGACTCTTAAAGGTCCTGTGTCCGAGAGTGGATATTCACGGTGACGCACCTGCTTGCTCGGAGCACTAGTGCCCGTTGGGCTGTGCGCAAAGGTCGCCAGGGACTTACAGACGTTGTTAGAGAGAGGGCCAAAGCGAGACTCACTAAATATAGAAGTGCCAGTGGAATCCATTATTCTCTGTTGAGCCCTCCCCACTCCCAGGGCTCTTAACATAGCGCCGCCATAACTGTGACGTCATCAAACTGGATAACAGAGGTCGGTCTGCCCAGAGGATTCCCTGAAACCCCGCCTCCCCCAACCTGGGCCCCACCCAAGCCACATCCAGGTGTACCCTCAGCGAGTCAGGTGCTCCTTACTGAGACTCACAATGGTAGAGGCAACTGGCCTCAGTTTCTGGTGTGGCCTTTTGAGGCACTATAACACAGCATCTGTGGATTGCTCGCTGAATCCTAACAGATGGCCCCAGAGGGGCAGAGGCTTGGGCTAAGTTTGGCCTGCAGCTGAACCCCTCTAGGGACTGTGCCACCTGGACACCTAATCCACAAATCCACACTAATAAGACCGGGAGACTTAGGAGCTTTGCTTAGTACCTAGAAACAGACATGGAAAGGCAGCCAAAATGGGAAGACAAAAAAGCAGGAACCACATGACGGAACAGAACAGAGATCCAGATGAAATGGAGTCAAGTAATCTAACAGATGCAGAGTTCAAAACACTGGTTTTAGAGATGCTCAGTAAACTTTTGGGAAATGTAGAGAACTCCAACAAGGAGATAAAAATGGAGATGGAGATCATAAGAGGGAACCAGTCTGAAATGGAGAACACATTATCTGAGCTGAGAGGTATATTAAATGGAATAAACAAAGGAATAAACAAAGTGAATAAAGAAGAGGATCGCGTGCCTTATCTAGAGGACAGGAAAGCCAACCAGGACACTCAAACAGAATGGCAAGAAAAAAGATGCCAAGACTATAAAGATGATTTAAGGAGGTTATAGGATACTACGAAGGCTCCAAATGTTCGTCTGATCAGCGTAACTCAAGAAAGTCGGGATGTTGAACAGCCGTTTGAAGAAATAATGATGGAAAACTTCCCTGACCTGGCGAAGGAAATTGACATAAAACCCAAGGAAGCTCGGAGGATTCCAAATATCAGGGATCCAAAGAGACCCACACCAACACACATAATTAAATTGCTAAAGGTTAAATACAAAGGAAGGATATTAAAAGCAGCAAGAGAAAAACAAATAATTACGTATAAGGGAACATCCATATGACTGGCAACTGATTTCTCAAGAGAGACCATGCAGGACAGAAGGGTTTGTCAAAAAATATTTGACAGGATGAAGACCCAGGATCTACAACCAAGAATAATGTATCCAGCAAAGCCATCATTTAGAGTTGAAGGACAGATAAAGAGCTTCCCAGACAAAAATAAACTGAAGGAATTTATCACCACCAAGGCAGAATTACAGGAAATGTTGGAGGGACTTCTTTAAGGAGAAAAAAAACGTATCAGAACAGGAATGAAGAACGGTAACAACTACCTTCCTATCAACGGGTACCTTAAATGGAAAATAATTAAGAGCCCCATCCAAAAGATAGAGTGGCTGAAAGGATAAGGAAACAAGACCCCTACATATTAAAAGGAAGGGAATGGAAAAAGATATTGCTGTGATGAACCTAGAAGGTATTTTAAGTCAGACAGAGAATGATAAACACTATATGATTTCACTTATATGCGGAATTTAAGGAATAAAAAGAACAAACTAATCAAAAACAGGCTCACAAATATAGTGGACAATTTGGTGACAGACAGTGGGGAGGAGGGGTTTTGGGTGGCTGGGAGAATGGGGTGAAGGGTTAAAGAAGTACGGATTAGTAGTTGATGGATGGGGAGCACGGCACAGGGAATGCAATTAGCATTGATACATTGGCTAGGTGGAGGGTCAGGGGAGGAGGGAGCAATGGGGGATCATTTTACTAACTATATAGGTATCTAACCAATGTACTGTATACTTGAAACTAATTAACATTTAAAAAATAAAATAATTTTTAAAAACCATGTGTAATTACCAAAATAAGAAGGAAAAAAGGAAAATTAGCTGAGATCTAAGAATGAGGATAGGAGCCCCTTGGTACACAAAAAAATTAAGTCTTAAATCAGATGGGGGTTGCAATAAATATAATTTATTATAATTTAATATATTATTATATTAATTATTTAAACAATAAAATACATAAAATATTTTAATATAATGTATTATAAAATATAATTAATTAGAGATTTTAAAAGCTACCATTTCCCGTGTCAGCTTATCAGGGATGGTTCTTAACTCAGGCTTAGCAGTAGGCACAACAGATGGGAGAGAAGGTAGTGATAACAGAAGAGCCTAAGTACTTTCTTCTTCCAATACTGCCATTAGATCAGGTGCCATTAAAGGGCTCGGGCATGAAGAATCAGGAAGGCAGAGGAATGGCTGACAACTAAATTTATAATACCCCAAACCCCTCCCCAAATGCACTAATCATAGTCAAGGCTTTGTTATGGAAATTTGAATCTAGGATTGTAAAGAACTGTGTAGTTAAGTTTAACTACTTTTGTGCCTTTGAAACTACTCCACAAGAATCTCTATTAATGGGTATTCAAGGTTTGCTAGAACACCAAAAATGACAAAGACCTCACTCTTAAGAATTAGTCCACTCACTCTTTGGAACACACTGTTAAAACATTCTTCTTTGAACTGAGCTCAAATTTGTCTCTTTGAGGCTTGGACACTATTAATCAACATTCTGTCTCTTAGAATCAAGTAAGATAGGCTAATCATTCTAACAGGTTATTTTATATCCTGGTTACTATCATGTGAATGCGTTCTAATTTGTCTAAATCCTTCTTGAAGCTTGCTAATTAAGCACGAAACTCCAATGTAGTGAGCAGAGGTTAGAGTAGAACTGGTGACTCTACTATCCTTGATATAATAGTAAAAAGAAAGCTTTAAGAAAAAGGGAGTTAGGTTGTCTTTTCAGTAATATGATTTTGACAATTCAAGTAAATCAACTATAACTTCTACATCTTTCAAGACAGTATCCATATGCAGTGGAATAGTTGGGAGAGGGGTTTATTTTAAAAATAATATACATTAACTATTAAAATTTTCTATTTAATTATAGAAAATAATTAAGAAAATTTAAGTAATGTATAAAGCAAGCAGGGCCTGGGCATAGAAGATGATTATTTTAAAAAGCAGCATAGGAAAGCTAACATTTATAACAAGGAAAATAGAAGAAAACAAACAAGTTTTAAAACAACACAGAGCTGGGGGTTGGTGAGTGGCTGGCTATAAAGGACATAAGGAAATTTGTTGGGGGGGGGGCAATAGAACTGTTCTCTATATAACCTGATTGAATAGTTTGTGATTGTGGCGGTACAGATTATGTGCATTTGTCAAAACTCAGACCTGCACAATAAAAAGGGTAAATTTCACTGTGTTGATAAAACCTCTATTATATATATATATATATATATTTATTTGAAAATATATGCATTGTAGTCTCAATTTTGTAGGAAAAAGTTATATTCAAGAGTGTTAACAGTAGTTATTTCCAGGAAGTATTCTTATGGATTTACTGAAAAAAAAAAAAATCCAGCAGAAGTGAGCCTTCAGTCAAAAGGTTATATATAATCAGGACTCTGATGCTTCTAATGAGATAGATCATTCGAATGCAGAAATGAACAGAAAACTATTGGAAACTCAAAGGATATCCAATTCAATTAAAGTAAAAACAAAATGAAAAAAAGAGATGTATACATGTATATATGTTTGTGGGTAGAAAGGAAAGTTTCCATTCATATTGTAGCCCCCAGATATTTTTTTTTTCTTAAATTGGCTCTTATGGAAAATAGGTTATTCATCACCAATCAAAGCCACTGATAGAAAGTGAGAAGAAAAAAAAGTAGGCTAAAGACAGAGCTCTTTATCCCACAAATAGAGCCCATGGTTCAGCTAATCTGTACTTTTGGGATTGGTTAACTATGATCTACCCAACTGCATTAATCTACTCCCTACTTCTTTATCTTATTTGGGCTATTATGGGAAACCTTGTCAAATGCTTTAGAGATAAGGCATCTACCACATTTTTTTTTTTCCTGTCAGAAAAGATAATGTGATTGGTTGGACAAGTTTTTCTCTGTGAACTCCTGGTTGCATCCAGTGATGATTGCTTCTCTTTTTAAAACTCATAAATCATCCTTTTAGTAATTTGTTCTAGTCACAATTTTATAAGCTTTGTGAACTCACCTAACTTTCTCCGTCTCTTTTTCTCTCTCTTCCCCTCCCCTTCCTCTTTAAATAGGGATCTCCATATCCACCCTTTGGACAGCTCTTTGGGCAAAATTTCCACTCTCTTCATTCACTAAAAAGGTCTAAGTGGCAGTTCATAAACTGTTTTTCCAATTTTTTTTTAACTTACAGAGGGATAGAAATTGTTTATGTCAGGTTTGAGAGCAAGAAGCTGCTTTTTAATAATCCTTTCCCTAATATAGATTCTGTTTCCTTGTTAATGGTATTTGTTTAGTACTTTTCAATACAAAAATCATTATTCTTGATAAAATATATATACAATCAAAACAAAGCTAAATTGTTTTTCTCTGTAATTGATTAAGTCTCAAGCAGCAGAGTTATCATTTCCTCGTTCTTATTCTGGACATTTGGACATTTGTACTGAAACTACCTTTGCAGCATGCATACTGTATTTTTACTTACACTTCTTGTTCACAGAAGTGAGGTCTGTAGGAAAGCCTTCACAGAGATTACAAGAGGGGTCTAAAACCCTATCCTCAGTAAACTACCTTAGTCACCATCAGTGATTGTATTAAATATTCTGATTTGTATTTTCACTCCATGTTTACTTAAAAAAAATATAAACCAAGTAGTTTTTCAATTAAATGAGTACAAATAAAATGAGTATAATGAGTTGGTCATATACATCTGTTTTAAATGTTACATCACACAATTAAATACATTTTTAAATGCTTTAGATCTGTACTGTCCAATATGGTAGCCACGTGTGGCTATTTAAATGTAAGTTCCTTAAAATTAAACACACTAAAAACTTCAGTTACTCAGTGGCACTGGCCGCTTTCAGGTGCTCAGTAACCACATGTGGCTAGCGCAATTGTGTTGGGCAGCATAATGTAGACTATTTCATCATCACAGAAAGATCTATGGGAAAGCATTGACCTAGATATTCAAAATATGATACATAACTGACTTTATTCAAATATGGTTTCCACTTATAAAATTTTTACATGTTAGTCATTGATTTTAAGAGGTTATTATTAACAACAATGCATATGTTACATCTTGAATGAATTATTTGCAAGTTATAGTTGAATGTATTGATTTTTTATATCAATTGATTTAAAAAGCTAATAAATGTGAACAGATCATAATACTTCAGATCACAGGATTCTGATAATGGTTAATCTAAATTCACAAGATATTTACTGCAAAGCCTACTTAGGTAGCACATTTTAGTAGTATTTAGCAATCAGTTACTACTAATGATAAAGTTATAGTAATCAAGTAAGAATGCATATGTCTTATTTCAACTCAAAAAGAAAATATCAGCTCAAGGACTAAGATGTAAAAAGATATTATGCTGAAAATAGGTGTACCAGAACTAATTCTTTTTCTGTCTTTTGTGTTTGTTCTTTTAGACCACCCTGACATGCACAAATAGAAACCATAGCTAATCTCTGAGTAGCTGGTGACTTTTTCTGAGTTGGAAACTGTTTTTAATAGATCTTGGAAGAATGTAAAGGTGACCGGCTGAAATAATATTAATAAAATGGAGGGTGAAAGTTAAAAGACTTTATAAAAGAGACTGAGGGAAAACACCTAATATAGTGGCTTGTAGTAGTGCTGAATAATTAAAGGGAAGAGAAAGAAGGGAAAAAGGGAACAGAAAATGAGGAAAGAAAAAAAGAAAGGAAGAAGGAAAGAAAAGAGGGAGGAAATGGGAGATGGTAAAGTCACGAGATAACGCCATAGGAGAGCTTTAAAGTTAAAACGGAAATATAGTTAGATATACAAAACAAAAGCAACTCATAAGACATAATACAAACCATAGTAAAGCAAATTGCTTAAAGTTTGAATATTATTCATGGTATAACCATATATAGGCAAATAGTAATCTTGATATTCAGCCAGAAAATAAAAATAGAAATATAGAAATGAAAAGAAAATTCCACCTTAGAAAGGTAACACAGGTCTATAGCCACGCCACCTTGAACAAACCCGATCTCATCTGATCTCAGAAGCTAAGCAGGGTCAGGCCTGGTTAGTATTTGGATGCGAGACCACCTAGGAAAACCGGGTGCTGTAGGCGTAAAAAATAAAAAAAAATAAGAGATTGTAAGCTGACAAGTCCTTACCAATGTGAGGTCAACCAAGGGTTGCCTTGCCTAAAAGAAAAAAAAAAAAAAAGTAACACAAACAAGTAGGAAAAAAGCACAAACGAATAATAAATATGCCAGAAACAAGGGCCAGCAATAGGTAAGTAATGATCCACACACTAAAATGGAAAGTACAATAGTTCACAAAATCTGACAGAAAAAACTTTTTGTGATCAGACAACCAAAAGGCCGTCGTTCTCAGAGGGCAAACAAAAATATGCAATGGAAACAGAGAAATCAAAAATTTAAATCACTGAAAGTAAATAAAAGAAAAATCTATCTTGTTTGTGTTTTCAGGCAAATTCAGGCTGGTGAAATCATCAAGCAGCACTATTTTTAAAACTCAAAGATAGGTATTATTATAATGCAGCATTTGCAGGAAACCTATGCAATAGTGGAAAGGCTGTCAGACTTAAAAAAAATAAAATAAAATGCTAGAGGAGAATTTTTTTGTTTTGTTTTCTAGTCTTTTTTTCTCTCTCCACATCCAACACAACTTATAAATGACACAATCAAATAAATAACTACAGTATATTAAGACAGACTCATGGGAAAAGGGGTGGTGAGGGTTGGGGTAATGTAATACAAATCAAAATCTCCAGGGTGAAAGTAATTCCCTAGCACACTCGTTCACACTCCCGTACCCTCCTCCCATCAAGATTCTAGAACTATAATAAATTTTCTTATCTCTTTGATACAGTTTTTGACTGCCACTGAAGCTATTTCTTATGTACAAATCATTCCCTTTCTTTTCATTTATAAGAAAATTAAAGAAGAAAAAGAAGGAAACAATGCTTAACACTTATTACATATTTAGTATATGAAAAGCTAAGACCCAGCGATAGGTAACCCTGTCAACATTTTTACCTCAACACAATATCTTAATTTGCTACCTAAGTTTCACTAACGTGTCAGATAACATATTTGCGTTGAATCAGGTAACGGAAAAAGGCAAATATGTGTTTACTTTAAAACACTGAAGCTTCTGAACTACAGTCCAATTAGGCTAACTACTGGGTGATTCATATTTCAAATTGTTTCATAAGATCTGGAAACCATTATATATATATATATATATATATATATATATATATATATATATATATATATATATATATATATATTTTTTATTTTTTAAATGTTAATTAGTTTCAAGTATACAGTACATTGGTTAGATACCTATATAGTTAGTAAAATGATCCCCCCAGTTGCTCCCTCCCTCCCCTGACCCTCCACCTAGCCAATGTATCAATGCTAATTGCATTCCCTGTGCCGTGCTCCCCATCCATCAACTACTAATCCGTACTTCTTTAACCCTTCACCCCATTCTCCCAGCCACCCAAAACCCCTCCTCCCCTCTGTCTGTCACCAAATTGTCCACTATATTTGTGAGCCTGTTTTTGATTAGTTTGTTCTTTTTATTCCTTAAATTCCGCATATAAGTGAAATCATATAGTGTTTATCATTCTCTGTCTGACTTAAAATACCTTCTAGGTTCATCACAGCAATATCTTTTTCCATTCCCTTCCTTTTAATATGTAGGGGTCTTGTTTCCTTATCCTTTCAGCCACTCTATCTTTTGGATGGGGCTCTTAATTATTTTCCATTTAAGGTACCCGTTGATAGGAAGGTAGTTGTTACCGTTCTTCATTCCTGTTCTGATACGTTTTTTTTCTCCTTAAAGAAGTCCCTCCAACATTTCCTGTAATTCTGCCTTGGTGGTGATAAATTCCTTCAGTTTATTTTTGTCTGGGAAGCTCTTTATCTGTCCTTCAACTCTAAATGATGGCTTTGCTGGATACATTATTCTTGGTTGTAGATCCTGGGTCTTCATCCTGTCAAATATTTTTTGACAAACCCTTCTGTCCTGCATGGTCTCTCTTGAGAAATCAGTTGCCAGTCATATGGATGTTCCCTTATACGTAATTATTTGTTTTTCTCTTGCTGCTTTTAATATCCTTCCTTTGTATTTAACCTTTAGCAATTTAATTATGTGTGTTGGTGTGGGTCTCTTTGGATCCCTGATATTTGGAATCCTCCGAGCTTCCTTGGGTTTTATGTCAATTTCCTTCGCCAGGTCAGGGAAGTTTTCCATCATTATTTCTTCAAACGGCTGTTCAACATCCCGACTTTCTTGAGTTACGCTGATCAGACGAACATTTGGAGCCTTCGTAGTATCCCATAACCTCCTTAAATCATCTTTATAGTCTTGGCATCTTTTTTCTTGCCATTCTGTTGAGTGTCCTGGTTGGCTTTCCTGTCCTCTAGATAAGGCACGCGATCCTCTTCTTTATTCACTTTGTTTATTCCTTTGTTTTATTCCATTTAATATACCTCTCAGCTCAGATAATGTGTTCTCCATTTCAGACTGGTTCCCTCTTATGATCTCCATCTCCATTTTTATCTCCTTGTTGGAGTTCTCTACATTTCCCAAAAGTTTACTGAGCATCTCTAAAACCAGTGTTTTGAACTCTGCATCTGTTAGATTACTTGACTCCATTTCATCTGGATCTCTGTTCTGTTCCGTCATGTGGTTCCTGCTTTTTTGTCTTCCCATTTTGGCTGCCTTTCCATGTCTGTTTCTAGGTACTAAGCAAAGCTCCTAAGTCTCCCGGTCTTATTAGTGTGGATTTGTGGATTAGGTGTCCAGGTGGCACAGTCCCTAGAGGGGTTCAGCTGCAGGCCAAACTTAGCCCAAGCCTCTGCCCCTCTGGGGCCATCTGTTAGGATTCAGCGAGCAATCCACAGATGCTGTGTTTATAGTTGCCTCAAAAGGCCACACCAGAAACTGAGGCCAGTTGCCTCTACCATTGTGAGTCTCAGTAAGGAGCACCTGACTCGCTGAGGGTACACCTGGATGTGGCTTGGGTGGGGCCCAGGTTGGGGGAGGCGGGGTTTCAGGGAATCCTCTGGGCAGACCGACCTCTGTTATCCAGTTTGATGACGTCACAGTTATGGCGGCGCTATGTTAAGAGCCCTGGGAGTGGGGAGGGCTCAACAGAGAATAATGGATTCCACTGGCACTTCTATATTTAGTGAGTCTCGCTTTGGCCCTCTCTCTAACAACGTCTGTAAGTCCCTGGCGACCTTTGCGCACAGCCCAACGGGCACTAGTGCTCCGAGCAAGCAGGTGCGTCACCGTGAATATCCACTCTCGGACACAGGACCTTTAAGAGTCTTCTGCCACTACTGCTGCTGCAGCCTTGGTCTCACTCAGCTGCCCAGGACCGAGCAGCCTCACATCTTGCCATGGCCTATCTTCTGCCATTGCAGGGTGCTTTCTTGTCCATAGTTGTATGGCTTGTTCTTCTAGATCCCAGGTGATTTTTCCTTGCTGCAGCTCCTTGTTTCTGTCACAACTTCGATTTGGTAGCCAGAGGGATGAACGGTGCCCCAAGCAAGCAGGTGCGTCACCACAACCACTTCCTTCTTGAGTACCATTCTAGTAAGGTGACCTTGAGTTGTTCCTAAGCCTACATTTCTTACTTGTGTTTAGTTTATGTAACTAAAATTCTACTACAACCCCATTTCCCTAATTATCCTGGAAGTTTGTCCACCTGGCAAGCTCTTGGGCCATTGCTTACTCTTGCATCTTATTCTCATCTTTGTCTCTGAGACTTCAGTCCTCAGGAATCAGTCAGTCTCTAAGACACCACTGTTCTCTTAGGGGCTTCGGACAGCCGGTGGCAGGCCAAGTATAGCTGCAGTTGGTTCCTCAAACTCTGGATACACTTGGATTTTAGAACCATTATTTCATCTAACTGGGTCACAAAAATCTTCAAAATCATTAGGAGCCAATTGGCTCATCAGGTTCTCCTCCTGAAGCCCAGCTCAGCCATTTCATCCAGCTGTTCTTAGTGTGCTGAAATGACCATCTGCTGTGTGTGCCCCAGGGTGGGCTGGAGTGTCCTGGCAGTTTTAGGAGAGCAGCTGAGGACCAGGGGAGATCTGGGCCTTGTAAGTACCTTTGCATCGGCCTGTGTTTGAGCCATTCAATGTCCTCATTGTAGCAGGGTAACCTGATAGGGTCTGTGGACAAACCCAGCTCCTGCCAACAAATAGCTTCAAGACTGCTGTAGTGCTGTAGCCCAGCAGCATTCTAAGCACCAAATTTCTCTTTGCTTAGAAATCTAAGTATCAATAGCCTACCCAATTTTCTGTTGCTATGCCTATATACTTGTCAGGACCTTATGCCACCTCAGCTTGGTTCTTCAGACTTTGCCTGAACCATTATTGGAGATTCTTGTAAAACTTTAAGCTTTGGCCTTTTGCCTTCCCAGCTATGGCTTCTACCGTAATACCCTAGAATTTTCCTGATGCTGTTTTGATGTAGTAGATGGGTTTAGTCCTGGGCCCTGCCTAGGATTTGTAAACTTCAGATATCAGTAAAAATTCTTAAGATGGAACAAATATGTTGAAACTCTTTCAAAACACCAGTCAGATTCTTCTTTCCATATTATAGAGATAGTTGCCAGATAATGAGATATTGAAGCTTTCAGAAGCAATTCAGCAAAAGCAATAGAGATTTTTGGCATGAATCGCATTGAGACTCAAGCATAACACATCTTTTTGCTTTTCCTAAGTTCAGAAAGTCACAAACAGATCACTATTTTCCAAATAGGATGACACTTTCAAAATTGAAACGGTAATTATAACCCCTGTGTGCTAAGTTCTATACTACATTCAATTTGAAATTGTTATTGCTAATGATCAGAACACACAAAGTCTGACTGGTGACTGTCTAGGAGCAGCAGGTAAGTTCACCACATTCAGTTACTGGAGTTGAATTATTTGAAATTGGCAGGTGTTTTCTCTTTTTCCATAGATTTAATTCACCTTTTCCTGACAGTGAATGTGTTTGGTGACCTCCACTGTTTATTTAGCTTCTGCATGCATTCCTTAGGATTTGTTTTATGTGTGGGTTTTTGCTTGCTTATGTTTCTTGTTATGCTTGGCTTCTACTGGAAGCAGTAGTGGTGGTGGTCTGCTTTGGATTGGCAGTCAAAACAAACACGATACTCATTTTGAATATCTGGCTTATAGTTTTCATATCAAAATATAAGCACCATTTACATAAGTATATTGCTTTAATTGAATTTATTTCCTATTCTCCACTTGTCCCTAAAGAAGTGCCAACAAATCACAAAATTGCTTAAGAGTAAGCATCAGAAGGAAAGAAAAGTGGAGTAGGGATAAGCCACACACTGAATAATCAAACCTGACATAAGGGGAAGAAAATCAAAATATGGTTTACTTTCCATATATAATTTGGAGAGGGTTAAAGCTCTCATTTATAACTTCCTCTTCCACACTATCTTCCATGTTGTTTACTTGCCTCTTCTTACAAATGGGTAACCACGTTACATGCCCGTTGATATCACATGCTGGAGTATGAGGGGGTGGGGGAAGTAAAAAAATGAAAAATTAGAAGAATCAAAAAGGAATTTGTGAACAAAATATATTTGCTTACTAACATTGTCATTAAAAATATTAACAGTAAGGTATTAGAAAGCATTAACTTTTGGCGTGAGTCTATTTTGGAGGGCCCTGTTTAGATCTTTCTACTCTTGGCTTTCAGAACACTTTCATCTCCCGTGTTCTTCGTATACCTCTCGCTGTTTGTTTTCTTTCTCTTTCACTGCTCCTTTTTTTAAATGCTCATTTATTAAATTCTGCTCCTTCCCCAGGATTTGTTTTGTGTGTGGGTTTTTTGGTTGCTTATGTTTCTTGTTATGCTTGGGCTAGTTATGTTTAGTGCTTTTTACAATGTAAGGCATATACACAGGTGATTCCGTCTACCCTAAGGTTTCAGCTGCCATGAGGACATCAATCAGTGACCGGAACTTTTCTATTTCCAAGCTGTGATCTCTCCCCAAAGCTTTATTCTTGTTTTAATTATAGCTGCTTATGAGATATCTTCTCTTGAGGATAGGGCACTTTAAATGGACCACTTATAAAACTGAACATTTTGTCCTTCCCAAAAATTGTTTCTCCTCTAAAATCTTCTGAGTTCAAGACACCCTAGGCATCTCTCTTTGATTACTCGGTTACTGCAATAATTTCCTACACCATCCAATCCAGTACCAAATCTGATTTACAGGTGCCACCACTCCACTAGTATGAACCTTCATCATGTTTCACCTGGACAGTTGTAGTAGTTTTATAACTGGTCCCTCTTGCTTCTGTTATTTGTTTTTTTCTAAAATTTATGTATATATAAAATGAAGTTACCTCCTTGCTTAAGAAACCTTTAGTTGTTCACTGTTTCCTTCAGGAAAAGGACCCAAGCTATTTAACATGAATCTTAATTGCTCTAATACCAAGTTACTCACCCAGCCAGAATGTCTTTACACTCCCCGAGCTCGAACTTAATCTCCAGCAATACTGCCTATCATTCCCCACACTACATAGTGCATTTTTGCCATGTGCCTGTCTTTGCCTCATGTCATCCCCTACCTGGCAGAAGTCTTCATTCTATTTTAAATCCCAGTATTGTCTCTTTCATAAAGAATTCAAGCAATTCTTTCTAACCAAGTTAGGTGTCGTTTTGTTTGCTCCCACAAAAATACTTTGAATATACATTATGCTGTATTAAAATTAAATTTTTATAGTTCTGTCCTCAAACTGCTGTGAGCTTTTTAAATACATGGGATTTTCCTCTTTCAGTTCTCATCAGTAAAGATAGCATCTGAGATGGAATAAATACTCAATAAATCTTTCACTTATTTAATGAAATAATGTAGTAAATGAAGACTAAATATTTTGAAGAGGGTTATTTTTGCTGGTTTGTATTTTGCACATAAGAGTTCTGGATAAAGCTGTTATTTATCCCAGTAATTCAGTTGGCCTCCTTAAGGCACCTGAAATGTTTCTCTTTGCATTTCCTCCTATGGCACTATCATGCCCTGTGACCACCTCTGTCCACTCTGCCTTTTGGGTTGCCTGACGCATAGACTAAATACCTTAGTATAAAGCTTAGACAATCAAAGCTGTCCCTATGTCTTCCTCTTCAACTACTGCCTTTATAAGTGAAATCATGCATTATAATGAAATTATGTATATAAATATAATTATACATATATATTATACATATATTATATATAACACATATAATTTCATGACCACAACTGCATATATATATATATATTATATATATATATATATATGTATGTATGTGTGGTGTGTGTGTGTGTGGTGTGTGTGTGTGTGTATAAAACTATCAGTCAGTTTTCTAAAGGAAAAAAGTCACTGTGACAGAATATACTATGTCATATGCAGTGTTCCACCAGAATATATTAGATTAAAAGAGTAAAGCTGACTGGCTGAAAAAAAGGAAGGAGAAATTTATTTTTTGTTCAAGCTTACAGGAATCTGAACAGCTCATCCTATTCTTGATTCTATGGTCACCTCAAAGCTCTCTCCTGTTGATTTTCACATGGTGGATGTAAAAATCAGCGAAGAGTGTGGCGAAGTGAGGCAGGGGCTGCTGGTGTACCAGGCATTCTTCTTAAAGGGCCAGTCCACAGACTTACCTACTAACTATTTACTCTGTGTTCCAGCACTAGGGCAGCAGCTCAAAAGTCTCCAGGGACATGCTGGAAGAAACTGACTTGTCTGACGTCAGGGCAAGGGCTGGAGAAGCAGCTTTCTCCCAGACAGAAGGGCTGGTAGAGGCCACCATTCCCTCTCCAGGCATGCAGATGCAGGGCCATCTTATCTGGGTCTCTATCAATCTGGCTAACACCTTTTGCTCTGCCTTGGTGATTCCTGAGACCCCAGGCCACCTAACTTCTGACTCATCCAAGCTGCTGCTAGTGACTTTTCCATACAAACAGCCTTTCTTGGCTCATGCAGCAGACTTTCTAAAATCTCTCAAAGGTTCACAAAGACCTAAACAAGCAGCATCTGGCCTTGACATGTCCTATACCTCCTGTGGAGTAGTCCCAAGCCCAGCACTAGCAATAAGCCAGCCTCAGTTCATAGCTTGGCTTCTCAGGCACTGCAAGCCCAAGCATGAGTGGCAGCCATTTTCAGATTGCTTGATGGCTTATTCCAGGTGGCCTTGGGCAAGGCCAGGCTATGGCTGAATTTGGCCTACGGTGAGGACCCTCCCAGGAGGCCCTGGCCTATATGCCCAGTGGGTCGGATTGGCCTGAACCAAAGCACTACCCAGGGCCACATCTGAGGATTATACACCCAAAGGGCAGAGAGGGCAACACCAGAGCCCTGCTAAAGTGATCCTGCTTAGTAGGGTCAGCCTCAGCACAACAGCTCCTCCACTATACTCACTGACCAGTTCTCACAAACTAATCAGCCCAAGGGTTAATCCCTCCTATTGACATGCAAATAGCAAACCAAAGTTCAACTACAACATGAGGGCACATTCAGCCCACACAAGGACACACCTGGAGCACCCAACTCAGGCAACTAAGGAGACTGCACACACTGGGCTCACAGGACACCTACCTCATAAGGCCACTCTAATAGGAGTAAGAGACAAAGCAGCCCTACATAATACATAGAAACAAACACAAGGAGGAAACCAAAATGGGGGCGGGGGGGGGGGCGGGAAGAAACATGTCCACATGAAAGAACAGAACAAAGCTCCAGAAAAAGAACTGAAGAAAAAATTGAAGCAGGCAATCAAACACTGGTTATAAGGATGCTCAATGACTTAGGAGAAGAGTAGAAGAACTCAGTGAGAACGTTAACAAAGAGATAGAAAAATAAAAATGGAGCTAGAAAACATAAATAATAACTAGTCAGAAGTGAAGACTATAATGATTGAAGTGAAGAATAGCTTAGGAGGAATCAACAGTAGATTAGATGAAGGGAGAGGATCAAATCAGCAATTTAGAAGAAAAGGTAGCAGAAAACACCCAATCCAAACAGCAAAAAGAAAAAAAGAATCCAATAAAACGAGGATAGTTTAAGGGCCTCTGGGACAACATCAAGTATACAATATTGGCATTCATAGGGATATGAGAAGGAAAAGCGATAGCGATGAATTAGAAACCTATTTGAAGAAATAATGATGGAAAAATTCCTTGACCTGTCAAAAAGAAATAGACATACAACCCCAGGAAGAGCAGAGTCCAAATGAGATGAAACCACAAAAGAGGCCCACACCAAGACACATCATAATTAAAATTCAAAGGTTAAATACAAAGAGAGAGATCTTAAAAGCAGTTAGTTCCTACAAGAGAGCTCACATGGAACTGTCAGCTGATTTCTCAACAGAAACTTTGCAAGCCAGAAGGAAATGGCACAAAATATTCAAAGTGATGAAAAGCAAGTAACTACAACCAAGATTACTCTGCCCAGCAAAGCTATCATTTAGAATCAAAGGATAGATAAAGAGCTAAAGGACAAGAGCTAGAGGACAAGAAAAAGCTAAAGGAATTCATCACCACCAAGGCAGTATTACAGAAAAATGTTTGAGGAACTTTAAGAAGAAAAAGAAAAATAGATAAAGAATATAAATAATAAAATGGTCATAACTATATATCTGTCAATAATTACTTTCAATGTAAATGAAATTAGGTGATGCAATCAAAAGATAGAGTGTCTGAATGAATAAGAAAACAGAACCCTTACATATATTGCCCACAAGTGACTCACTTCAGATGAAAAAATACACATGGACTGAAAGTAAAAGGATGGAAAAAAATGTTAAATGAAATGGAAACAAACAAAAAGTTGGGTAGCAATACTTATACTGGACAAAATAGACTTTAAAACAAAGGCTATAACAAGAGACAAAGAAGGACCCAGTATCTCACTTCTGGGTATTTATCCGAAGAAACTCAAAACATTACTTCAAATGACATGTGCGTCTCTATATTCATTGCAGCTTTATTATAATAGCCAATATGGAGGCAACCTGGGTGTCCATCAATGGGTGAATAGATAGAGAAGAGGTGGTACATATATACAATGGCATATTATTTAGCCATAAAAAGAATGAAATCTTGCCATCTGCAACAACATGAATGGACCTAGAAAGGTGTTGTGCTGAGTGGAGTAAGTCAGAAAGAGAAAAACAAATGCCAAATAATTTCACTTACATGTGGAATCTAAAGAACAAAATAAACAAAACAAAAATAAACATAGATATGGAGAACATTTTGATGGTTGGCAGTTGAGATGTAGAATAAAAAAGAGGAAGGGATTAAGAGATACAAATTGGTATTTACAAAATAGTTATGAGATGTAAAGTATAACATAAGGATATAGCCAATAATATTGTAATAACTATATATGATGTCTGATAGATACCAGATTTATTGGGGTGATCACTTTGTAAGTTGTAAGGCAATAAATATCTAATCACTATGTTGTACATCTGAAACTAATAAAATATATGCCAACAATAATTGAAAAATAAAAATTTATTTAAAAAAATCAGTATGAAGTAAAATAAAATAGGAATCTGAAATAGTACTATCATGTTATTCATAGATATATTCTTGGACTTTAAAATTTACTTTTTATATTTAAGGTTTTTTCTTTCTAATTCTTTAAGCTCTAATGCTTTCTCCTAAATTGCAAATGGTTCTGTATTACCAGTGAAAGGTGTGTGTGTGTGTGTGTGTGTGTGTGTGTGTGTGTGTGTGTGTGTGTGTGTGGTGTGTGTGTGTGTGTAGAGGGAAAGAAGTCATGTAAGCCTCCACAGGGTGTCAACATTTGATAATAGAACAGTGGAAGAAAATAGGTAAATGTAGAAAACTCATTACTCTCTATTCCAGGCATTTTACTAGGTGTTTTATATTTATATTTAATCTTCATATCAACCCCAGAAAATTAAGCTTGGATTAAGACATTAGCTCTATAAGTTTTCCTTACAGTTAATAAGTATAAAGTAGTAATTCAAACCTGATATAGAACCTGAAGAGATTTCTACTTAGTATCTGACTGGATGGACACTGTTTAGGGAGAAAAAAAAAAAAAAATCGAATTTTTGCCTTTAGATTCAGTAGCTTAAATGTAGTTCCCATTACATGATATAAGCACAGTGGAGAGATTCACTCTAGCAACCACGGTGCCAGAGCAGAGGTAAGGAGATAGGTACAGAAGTCTTCCCTGAGGAAGTGGGCCTGGACCAAGCTTTAGAGGCTCAGTGGGAAGGTATCAGCAGTCTATGTAGTAAGAGCTACCTCATCCTAATATACTTTAAACTAGTAAACTGTGGTAGGGTCAAAAATCTAGTTTGGGATTTATTTAAACTTCAAGTATTCTAGAATGCAAATTAGGACTCAACATTAAAAAGCCTCTTGTAAAGAAATACCACTTATCTGTACTCAAACTGAATGCAGACAGTTTTACCTTCCCCCTCCAAACCTCCAAATCATCTGCCAGAAAAGGAGCCCTCCATTGCTTACATTGAAATGACTCCAAACCACAAGAACCACCACCATGGTAGCATCTGGGAGTAATGTGATAGATGTTGCCAAATCTTGCTTCTCACAGTTCTGACACTATCTCAGCCAGAACTGTAGGTCTAAGTCAAAAATACTTATCAGAGCTAACAGTTTTACCTCAATCTTTTCCCTGAAGCCACATCCATGGCTGTGTCTACATTAGTGCCAGACCTACAGAGTTCTGCTTGAAGAGCCATAGATCCTTTATATTTTCACCATCCTTTTAAAAAGTAAGCTTCTCTCTTATGCATGCCTTAAAAGCATAAAGTAGACAAACTTTGTCTTTCTGACTTAGAAATTGAGTGCCAGCATATGTGACGCCTAATTGTAGGCATATAATAGTAACACTGTACAATATATTCTATACATGTAATGGATTCCATAATATCGGAACGGTAAATTCCAATGTGTTGGTTACCAAATACATTTAAAGTTCAGAGATGACAGGGCTTCTCGGAATTACTTATAAAATACTCAAATCTACACCATTTGTGACTACCCCTTAGATATCAACTAATTGCACTGCTATGTGTGACTAATACAAATATTCATTGAAAGACTACACACATCAACAAAATGAATCAAAAAAAGAAAATTTTTCTATGGCTTAATATTAGACCCATATAGATTCCCTGTATGTGCAGCATTACAAATGTCCTCTCTCTCTCTCAGAGCTATTCTTCTCATTGTAAACCAGTTATAGCTAAACTCAGACTCTGATTTATTTTTATTGATTTTAAATAAACTAAAGCTTATACTTTCAACTCAATTGAAAATCCTAGAAAATAGCAGGTGATCAGTAACAATATATAAGATTTAGTGGTTGTTGTTTAGGGACTTTTTACCAAAGGATTTGCTGTAAACCCCTATAGACCTCACTGTTCACAAACCTTTAAAATTTCAGGTAGCTTCCTAAACTGTGCAGTTATTCAACAACCAGCATTCCTTCTGCTATTCATATCTACTTTTTCCACATAGTATCATTGGTTGAGCCTCCTCAACCATCAATCTCATATACTCTAGTATTTCTTTCAAACTGGTATCTCTTGGTTTGCTCTAGTCTTCTGTTTGCCAAAGCATTATTTTTAAATTGTGTTCTAGGTATATGGGTAAGTCATCGGTGAGGTGACTTGGGTTCTTACTCCAGAGAGAATTATGACAAACTTGAAAGTATAGTCAGCAGAGGTAAAAGAAATGAGTCTTGCTTGGAACTAGCTCCACAAAATGAGCCTGAAAGCCAAGTTTTATCTCCATATATCTAAGGCAGGATATACGACCTTAGACCACAATAAAAATGCATCCATCTATCCTCCATCCATTTATTCCTTCACTTAACTATCATATACCCATAGAGTACTAGAAATCAATGTTCAAGTCATGTATATGACATAATATATTTATTTTTAAAACTTAAAGTGATCTATACTTAACATATTTTAAGGTCATCCATAATTTCACTACCAAAATATACGAATGTGTTTATTATTTGTCCGTTTATATATGTAAATTTTGTAGTTTAAAGGTTAAATTCTTCAATTTTATAATTATGTTCTTGTATTTCAATTACATTCTTATAGTTTTCCATTCTTCAATCTTTAAATTTTAATGAAGCCCTCCATATGCTTTGAACAGTTTATCATAATTTCAAGTTTGCGGATCAAATTTTAAATCAGTTTTTATTTGAAAACATTAAAGTCTCCATAAAAAGAAAAGAATGGAAATTCTATGTACAAATATTGTGCTCTGACCCTTTGTAAGCCTCTGTGGTAGCCACTAAGTAGGGAGACTGGGCTTATGATTGGGGCCCTCTGAGCATGGCTATTAAGAGAAATTCAATGAAGTATTGCTCCTTTTGCCTTACCCCAAGCACTTGAAGAAAAATTAGACATTTTAAGAATATTTAAAAGTAATTTAGAGATAAATATGAGTGCTTAAAGTAGCAAAAATACTTTCATATTAATATTTTAAAACATCATTTTGATATTTGAACAGTTTTCAGAAGAAGAGATTTGTGGGGAAAGAGATATTAAATTGCTGTTGAAAAATCAGATTAGAAGCATCTGTTCTAAAGTAATTTGAAGATTTCTGATTAAACCTCCTAAAGTTTTGAAAGAGAAAACTAAGGCCCAGAGAATTTAAAAGGCATGGCTCAGCACATATCTTCACTGTGCTTAAGTATATGAAAAAGAAAAATTGGACCATAAAACTTCTTGACAACTTAGTAATGGATTGTATCTCATAGCTTGTTTTGTCCCAGGATTGTTGGGTAAATTATTATTTTTTGTTTGTTTTTCAACATAGACCAGAGTCTTATGCCGTATTTAACATTTATTATTCCTAATAATAAAGAGCTATGGATTTTTATTTAGTTCTTATCAATACTTCAAAACACATTTTTAATAGACATGAACTATACCTTATTATAGTATATGGAGAGATATGTGCCATGAAGCACCTCCTAGTGGGAAAAACATTAAACATACAGAAATAATGTCAGAAAAACATTTATGGAATAAAAGCAATAAATATGCTTAAAACAAGCACAGGCAGGTAGCAGTGTAATGAAAGCTGTATCTCTTTAACCTAGTTAAAATAGAAGATAATCTACCCCTCATTTTCTTAAAGACTCTGGCTCAGAGTAATTCCAAAAATCTTCTAGGCCTTATCAGGAAGAGTTCTAGAGAGAAATGTGTATCTTGAGTTCTAAACTCACAGTATATTTATAGCTAGAGATTTATGATGTGTTGAGGTTGACCTCGAAGCAAATATAGTAAGATTTTTTTTAATGAAGGGCATCTAAGGAAAAATAGCTAAAGTTATTAAGATGTTGGAGAGACTTTTATGAGGAAGGAGAATGAACAAGGATACATTGACAAAATCTATCATAATGAGACATATGGAAATATTAATTGGGGATTTCACCAAGTTCCATAACAACCCAACCTTCTGGGGCCTCCTGGGTCTCTTTCAGGACCAAATAAATAAAAGTATGTATTACTCTTTAACAGGAAATACAATTATGAAACTTATTCAGGATTATGGCCTAACATAAGAATAGGCTCAAAAGAAATTTACATTTATGAATGATGGATTAATAATTAATTATTGTGGTTACATAGAAAAATTGACATAGAGAACCAAAGAACTGGGTCTGACATGTCTTCACTTATGCTTTTCCTGAGTAATTGACACTAAATTCAAGTCACTGGTATCAGTAGCCCTTACCACAGTTGAGGTTTTAAGTTGACGTGACTAATCATTTGCTCTGTCTTATTAGTTCTTTTTAGAGAGTAACTACTTGCATTCAGACCTGATTCAGTAGAGTTCTACTAGGTGTAGCGAAAGGAGTAAAATGTGAATAGCAATGACAATCATGGATCCATCGTTGTCTGTATGCCTTTTTATTGATCTTCTAGTCTTCTCTTTTCTTTATAAATGAACCTGCACTACATATCACTACTTTCAGTTTGATATATTAGTGACTTGGCTACATTTTCCTCTCCTTCCTTTTACACATTTAAGCTATATTTTGTAAAAAAGTTTTGTGCTTCAGTAGCACATCATATAATAATAGATGATTAATATATCTATAACCTCAAGTCAGTATTTAGAAATGTTATTATAGGAGAGTTTTTTTTTCTCATTATAAACAAGGAAACAAGTCACTAAAATAATGTTTAACTATGTTTGCTGTTTTCTGTGATCAATATAGTGCCATTTTAAAAATGTATCATAAATAATGCTTCATTTTTTCTAAGTAAAAAAAGAACGAGAAAGTAGACACCAATTAAAAATGTTTCTTTTGTAAACAGAGACTTGTTCTTTCTCTAGACAACTTTCTAGTAGTGTCCCCCACTCCATGGTAGTATCTTTAAAATGTAGTTAGATTTTGTAAAAGCAAGCATTTGTAAAAATAGTCTCTTTGTAAAAATCTATAGTACTGGACATTATTGCAAACAGTACTTAAGAAGGATCCTTGTGATCTGTAATCAACAATATATACTAATACATTTGCTCAGAAAAATCTCATAGAAAATGATAAGGTTTTCACAGCTAAATATTATGGTTTTTCTTTTCCAAAGAAGGAATCATAACTAGTAGACATTCATGTACATGGAAGCACAATTTTGGAAATATGTATAGAAGAATTAAAAGAAGGATGAAATTCTATTTTCTACATAGTGAGGAATGATGTATAGTACATTAATTAAAAAAAAATTAGGTGGAAGACCATATAATTAAGGTTTTTAAAATTATTGCCTTATGATTTAACCAGAAACAAATCTATATTAAAATTTTCATGACATATCTGAAACAAAAGTTTTACTCAAGATCTTGCTGTATTACTGTGGTTACCACAGTAATTTACTAATTGTTAACTAATGAGTTGCTAATAGCTGTCACTTGTTCACATTAGACTAACTGACTAATGGTATTGTGTTTATTTTTAAACTATGATATCCTGATCATTTTGAATAATTTTAAATTCTCTCATTAATTCTTGGTAATTTCATTTTAACATTGGAACCAACTGTTTCTTTCGAGTATTTGACGTAGGAGTAATACCTTCTTCTTAAACTTTGGACTTAAGTGAAAAGGAAATAATAAAGATACATTTGAGAGAGTCTTGGCCACTTTAACACCTCATAGTACATTTTCCTTAAATTTGAATTCAGTAGAGCTGGAAAAGGCTGGTAGCCACAAAAAGTTTTGTTTTTGTACTTTTTATTATTGTCTGCATCAAAGTAATGACTAGCCATTCGAACTCTTATCAAGGGTGACTATTTTTCTTCCTGCCTTCTTTTCTCCTATGCCTCTGGGGCTTCTACTTCTTCTCCACTTCCTCCTCCTCATCATCATCTTACAACTTTTACTAACTTTTTACTTTATTTCATGCAATGTTCTAGGTATTTTTCATGTATGATTTCATTTAATACTCATAGTAACCCTGGAGGTAAAGTATAGGTATATTCCCTAATATATGGATGAGAAAATAGGGACAATGAATGATTAGGTAATCTTCCTAAGTAGTAGGAAGATACCACATTCTAATAAGTAAAGCAAAAATTCAAATACAGGCATTCTGGCTGAAAACCCTGAATTCTTAATTTCTACACCTTTTGTCTCCCGTATATTTGCTATATATTTTTTATACATATATACATTTATTTTCAAAATATTTGTAGTACATATATATGCTACCTTTATGTGTATGTGTGTGTGTGTGTGTGTGTGCATGTATAAGCATATGTGTGGGTGTGTATGTGTGTATTCTTGACAACACTTGGAAACATGTTGATTATGATTTTTTTGATGTCAAGGGTCATAGACCCATTAGTGAGAAATTGCTCCAAAGACAACAGTGATCAGTAATCATTGAAGACATTAGTCAGTCTCCAAAAAAATAGTAGAATATGGATAATACATTTAGCTACTAGTATTCTCTAGCTCTAGATAATGATTGTGAGTGAAAATTAACAACTTGATCTAATAATGAGAACTAAAACTTCCTTGAAAGTATTTTATGTCATCTGGATGGATCTATGTGTTGTCAAAAACAATCTTTTATTCATAATCTATTTTTTTCCAATTCTGAGCACATGTTGATATAAATTATTTTAATTCAATAACAAGTTTGAAGTAGGTCACTAACTTTAGTCACTATATAAACAGTTCCTGTCATCACCTTTTGTTTGTAGTTTTATACATAAGCTTTCTACCACCTCTCTCCTCACTTATACACATATTTTAAATTAACTGTACACATTTTTTAAAGTTATCTTAAAAATTTGTAAAGAAATAATTTAGCTTTATTTTTATATAATTTTCAAAAACTTAAAGATGTTTAAATCTATATTTATAACCTCACTAAGCCTGAGAAATGTTGATAGTATCTAATACTGTAGTGCCATTCTAACTATAATAAACTTCTGGGTCACAACAAACAATCAGAGTCTAAGAGATGTATGCATCAATGCAGAATGACAAAGACAAGCTAAGAAGTGTGCTCCAAAGTGCGACAGACTAAAATAGCCTGTGTTAGAGAAGGAGGACAAGTAAAGATTCTCCACTCAGAAGAACAACCAGTGTCTTCCTAAAGAATCAGAAATGAGAAAAGATGTGAAGTTAATTTATACTTCATCACTATTCTCTATGGCCTCCCTGCAGTTAAAATCCTGCTTCTCTGCTTTTATTAAAGCCAAGTGTAAGCTCTCTCCAGGAAATTTCCCAGAATATCTGATTCCCTGGTTCAGATATTAGGATTATTCTTTGCAGTTCATCTCAGATAAAAATTATATACATCAAAATATAGTATATTTAGAAGTTGTAACATGTTACGTAGGGAGGCATGGGATGTTGCCCTCGTTTTCTGCTATTATTGATACTTAATCATGAAAATATTGCAGACTTGCTTTGAAGGAGAGGTAACTCAGGCTTAGGGTCTGATTTTAACTTAATCATCATTGATTCCTCTCCTTTCTTACTTTCCTATATTACCCCTCATCGGCAGGTCCCATAACTACATGTAGTACTCTAGAAATTAAATCCCGTTACTACTCATTATAACAGGAGATTCAAGAGGGAAATGTCTTGTATTTCCTACTTGTGCTACTATTTATGCACTGAATATCATGCATGCTTGAACTAGTGATTGAGGGAAAATAATTCTAATAGAAATTGCAGTTAGCCCAGAAATCCTACTCCATCCTTTGAACAATGTTAATATGTGAATCCTCTCCGTGTTATGGAGGCAACTAAAAATTGACATTAGAATTAATTTTTGAAAATTAGAATTCTATATTTTGTTTTATTTTTTAAATGTAATATAGCAGTTTGCTTAAATGTATAAGTAACAGTTTGCTTAATTGCCAAATTTTGATTTTCTATTGAAAGTAATTTGAAATTATAGGAAATGTATAGAACATTGATCACTTCACAAAACTTTCTTATCAATCTGATTCTTTCTGGCTCAACAATAAAAATGCATGTTATTTTATATTTTGGAAAAATGTAAATGTAAGAATGTTGTAAAAAGTATGTCTTGATTATGCTGAAATAGAAGAATATGATAACATTAGCAAAGGTTTGTTTCTCATTTTCCTCCTTTAGAAAATTATGTTGCTTTTTTTCTTCTCCATTACAGCTATTCTTGCTTATTGCATGGAATAAGCACATACAGATATAAATATTTTCTTCTGTATTACACTGCACTAGCACACACAATTAAGTTAAAACATCAATTTATGAAAGAATATTTTAAGAAAAAGAAGAAAAACATAAATCAGCTTAACTTTTGGTTAATTCATAGGCAATAATAGGCTAACCAATGTAGATATAGCTTTAATGTTGCCTTTCACAGATAATACTTGTAAAACTTATGATAGAATAGAATTCTAAAATTTCTAGACTGAAATTGCTTGTTAAAATGTTTCTTCTCAATTTTTCCTTCCACCGTGATTTTGTAAAATGTGCTCTATTGTACAAGTTTCAGCTGATAGACTCCTGAGATTACAGAATTCTTAAGGAAAGAAATTGCATTCCATGCAGTAGAGGGAAACTGCAGATATCATATTATCTTCCCAAAATTAGTTTTTAAAAAAAAAACCCAAAAACAAAAAACCTGGTCTCATATATTTTCCACTCAATTAGACTTGCATACAATCATCCGGTATTTCTTTCTCACTTACCCCATCTTCTTATAGAAACATCACCAGGCTAAATTTTCTGTCAGAATATCAGTACTCCCACTCTGTTTTGTCTTTCCATGTCACACATTCCATTTCCTCAGATCTGGATTATTGTACAGCTAATCTCCATGCTTGCAGTTTTCATTCTTCTTCTTGTTCCTACTCTTCAGTCTTGCATATTTCCCATATAATCTTAAACTATTACTTTCATAATATTAAATACTTTTCTCAAAAATTCCAAAACCTCCAACATATCTATAGATTAATTCCAGACTTTTTAATATCAATGTTACGTTCAATTCTACTTGGTATCTCTGAAATAAAATTTGCTTCAGGAAATTTGGACATGTGATTTCCTCTGCTTCCATCCCCATCCATACATCTCAACACAAGATTCACGATTTCTGTGAATCCTGACCACTTCATCTGGATGATAGTCTTCCCTTATCATGCTTCCCTCTATTTGATGTTGCTACCGTTCATTTGGCAATTAATTATACTGCCTTTAAAAAATTATTTATATCTGTATATCTTGCTGCTATAACAAAGTATACAAACTTGTTGATTTCAAAGGCCATGTCCAAAGAGTGCTTAACATGTGCTTAACATAGTAGTTGTTTAATAAATACTTTTTGAATAGACAGATGTATCATTCAGATTATAATAAATGCAGCATTGCAGTGCAATTAAATTAGATACGCATTTAAAAAAAAAAAAACAATAAAACAATCCCGGAACAACCTCTCCTTGTTATAATTACAATTAAATTTGCTGGTCTACTTCTAGTACTATATCTATGACACTACAGCCCTTTAAATTCCTACTCAATTAAGTTTTAAATGTCCTTTACAAGTTAAGGATATAAATCACATTGGAATAAAATAACTTTCTTTAATATTCTCTGAAGTTAATTGTAATATGTTTCATAACTCTTGAGTAACAGTTTTTCTTGCAGGAGAATGACCTTATTCTTAAAATTACCTTTTAAGTAATTTTGATTAAAACTTTACCAAAGGTACTGATTTGGATTTTTTTTTTTTATTGCACTGTCAACTTTTAAGAGTAGATGAGAATCCTCTGCAAATCCTACTGTGTTCTGTTGGCAAAACCAAAAAAAGTCAAAAAAATTTGTTTATTTTTTGGGGGGCTATATCTTCCAAATTCAGTTTCCACTATAAACTAGGATGTTAAAGCACATTTATTTTAATGTTCCAATGCATTAGTGGTAATTAATAATTTTGAGATGTATCCAGTGATCAAATAAGCATTAATAAAGTTTGCTAAGAATGAATTAAAATCTTCTTGATGTCATTATATTATGATATATTAACAGTTATATGAGAAAAACTTTTAAAACATTTCCTGCAAAGTAATAATAATAAGGCCATTGAGTATTGACATTTTTGGAAATAAATGGTGGCTTAATGTAAAATTTGTATAAAATGTCTTTATCTTTTAATGTTAACTTTTGCCTAAGGAAAACATATATCAAATTGTTCTGACAAAGCCTTAGTATGTTATTATTAACCAAGCTATTCATAAATAATAATATTTTGTGCCTTTGTAAAGTATCTTTAGATAACACAAGTTAAATTAGAGAAGCATTAATCAAAATCATTATACATTCTACATCAGAGTTAACTATAGAGAATACACTTTGGGTTATTGTTTAATTCTACAGAATTTTCCATTTGCTGAATACTGAGATATAGTTGAAACAGCAGTAAAATACTATGGTCTCTGAATTTACATAAATATCCAGGTTTCTATGAAGAAAAATGGTAATTTTTACTTGGAAAAAGTTTCTTAATATATAAATTTATGTACAATTGAAAATCATATAACATTATTAATGCAATTAGTACTAAATTTTAAAAATATTACAAGATATGTTTATTTTGCTCCAAATTCTCAACTTAAAATCTTTTAAATAAAAGCATTAGTTTTACTGAAATACACTTTGGAACCCAGTCTCAATTGATTTCTTTAAAAAATTAAGATAAGATTTTCTACATTTTAATATATTAAAATAGAAGTATTTTAATATAAAAATATACCTGGATCCTTACATATGGTTTTAAATATCCCATGTCAGTCAAACTCAAGCTGAATAATTGCATATGCAAAGCAATATTGTTACCTTTTATAGAACTTCAGTAGTAGAATTTGAAAAAACTAAGAACATTTGGTATAAACAAATTTTATACAGTTTTATTGGTCTTAAATTTCTCTTAAAATGAAAGTACTCGTCTTATTAAAACACATTTTTAAAAATAGCTTTAAAAAGTTAATGGATGGGACCATATAAATATTTTTATGAATATTAAAACAAACATATCCGAATACTTAGTGAAGCATTTCAGGGTAAATGTTTAAGTCTGTGCACTTTGACACCACTGAGAATTTAGTTTATGTCCTGGACAATGCACTTGCTGTGTAATATTGATGAGATAATAATCTTGATAATAACAAGAGAACAAGGAGAAAGAGAAATATAATATTTACTGAACATTTTCTAAATTCTAGGTGCTTTTCTAAGCGCTTTTTATATACTGGTTTATGTAATCCCGACAATAACCCTTTGAGATGAATACTGTTGTTATTCCTAATTCACAGAAACATGCATGTATAGAGATTTAAACAAATTGCCCAAAGTCATACAGCTAATAAGTGTTGGAGCTGTGATACAAACCCTGGTGGTGTAACTTCAGAGCCTATGATCTTACCCATTAATCTCCCTCAAATTCAGTTTTCCTCATCTGCAAAATGGAGCCAGTATCACTACAGCAATAGTGATTTATGCTACTGATACTACTTCTCATGAGACTGCAACGAAGCCAATCGTCAAAATATATTTTAAATGATGTAAATGTAAATTAATACTTACTGAAAATGTCAATTGAGTTAGGTTGAAGCAAGCTACTTATACTTTTTGTTTGTCTAATCAGTAAAAAATAATCCTTATAGAATGGCTCTCCATGTGTGCAAGTTTACCTCTTTAAAGCTCATATTTTTGGAGATTACATGACTCAAAGAGACCACAAGATTGGGATTAAGTATACACACAATACAGATTTTAACTTTCAACTTTACTCAGAGCACTAATCTCCAGATTCAGTTTGCTTTTCCTGATAAGCAACATTTATCATGGAGAAAATGGTCATGGCTATGTTAAAAGTTTAAAAACAAGTAGTCAAATAAAACCTTCACCTCAATTTATTAATTTTAATTATAAATTTGGAAACTAAGGTTAAGCTCTTTCTGTGGTATAACTTTCAATGGAATTAAGAGGATGTATTTCAATTCCCAAGTATTACTTAAGTTACTTAGCATTTAAATTATAGGTATTCATTGGATATCTTTAACAACCAATTTATAACTTTTGAAATTTTATTACTAAGTAGCTTCTAGAATGTCCAGTATATTTTCTGTTAATGGTTTCACATACCTGAAGTCTTACGAAAACAGTCCTGTGAAATAAGAACACTAGAAAGATTGAGAGAGAGAAAAAAGAATGAAAGCTACTGTGTGTTAAGATTTCATTAGGTTACTCCCCTGCAAAACAGATGCTATATCTGATTTAAATCTGGTTTAAAATTTTGTCCATAAAATCTTAGGTACTTTATAAATGATAATCAATCATAATTTTAGAAGTTAGAAACTTTTAAAGTTTTGAAGATATCTCTGCTGTACACAGCTATTCTAACACTGTTTTAAAAAATATTTCGTCTCCTTTGTATTAAGATTAAGTTTTTGATTGAAAAAGCAATTATTTCCCATCTTTTTTCCATAAGGAGTAATTGAGGGATGATCTCATTCACACCAATTTATAAAAGTTGTTTTTCAGACAACAGACTATAACCCTGGCTATTTATTTAAAATCAATTGAAAATTAAAAGATAAGCATTTGGTTTCAGTTTAGAAATAGTCTATTCACATCTAATTACATTAGTATGTGGGTTAGCTAGGGATAGTGTGAAATCTGTCTTATTTATCATTTGGCTCCATAATTCCATATTTCACTGTCCCTATTCCTTTCCTTATTCAGTTTCCTCTATGTATGACTTCCTACTTTTCTTCCCTTTGTAGAGTCAGAGCCGCTAAATTGGATTGGGAGTGAAAGTGGTGGGATGCAGAATGGTATCTATATATTGTTGTTCTTCCACCTACCTCAAGACTGGGAGCAAACACAGACAATAAAGCTTTAGTTCTAATTGGGAAATTTAGTAGGTGGGGGTTAAAGAAGAAAAATGGATTTACTGAAGGAAACTGAGAAGTTATATGCAAATGGAATGTGACCTTTAAAAATAGACTTGTGCCTTTCTACTCTGTAGATGCTTTTTGAATCATGGAAAGACCTTGAGACAGTTTGGCTTTTTTTTCTTTCTTTCTTCTTGTCAGGCAATGGAGATTGTAAAAGTTGACTTTTCTAACAGGATGGTACCATGAGAAGAAATTATTCAATAGAAAGCAAAGATTATTATTTGTTGTGTTTGCTGAGACTTGTTCTATAATTGTACTGTTTCCAGTTCTTCTGTCTATAGTGGCAGAACTGGAATTTTTGAATTAGCATAATTCCAAAATACCAAAAAAATTACTTTCAGAGAATTGGGAACAAATTTTATTATTTTTTAAAATATCAACAGGGTGTGCATTTTTTAAAATCTATTTGAGATTGCAATAACTAAGTTTTTAAGTGGCATTTTGCTTGAAGGAATATAAAGCAGCTTTCCATTTAAAAAATCAAAGAATTGTATACTTAGAGTGTTCATAACATAACTTGAAAAGAAATTGACTTGAAATTACCCTTAAGTTGCAATTCAGTACCACCACAATTTTAGATGCTTCAAGTTCAGACTATGATACTGAAGCAATATTTCTTTTTTTCTTTTTTATTATTTGCCAGCATCGAGAAAACGAAAGTACCTCAGATCAGGTTTTCTCCAACTACCAGTAATTACTGGAAAGAAAATGATCATAAAATCCACCTTTTACACAATATCAGCAGTTGCAAAATTCAACAGAAGATGTCCCTGCTCCTTTGCCAGAATTATAAACAATTCATTAATTTCACATAAACATGAAATTAATAATATTCTAAGTTCAGGAATATTTTTAAAAAGTAAAACAAATCTAATATTCACTGTTAACAAAGACTCAACACTCAAATGTATATAAAACAACCTAGTGGTAAAATTTGACAGCATGCTTTTATATTCTATAAAATAATAATGCTTGGAATGATGTTTAGCTTTATTCGCCTGTGTTGTAACACAAAGGCCCTATCAATTTTTTTCTCCTTTATTTTTATTGATTACATTTTTGAAACATTCACTCTCTCAATCTAATAATGGCAAGTGGCACAGTTTTATGCAATGCAGTAATGTTCACCATTCTTGTGGAGGTCCATGTGAAGGTAGCATTACATGCACAATCAGGCACAGCTATCTCATCTTATCTACTACTGAGAGGGCCTGAAAGTTTTCATTTCTTACTTTACCCCTTACCACATACACAAACTGTAGAATCTAACAAGCCTGGAGCTTTTATGAATACTTGATCAAAGTTGAAATTTGCACTAGAATGCATTGGTGGTCTCCAGGTCAGTATGTGGGTCCGGAGGCTCACATATCCCCTGCAGCCCTTAAATTACAGGCTCTTCCAAGATACGCCTTGTCGTAAGGTCCTATGGAAAATACCGAATAGAGTATTTTAATTAAAATACTCTTTCCACTAATATTTCATATTTTAATAGAATTCTAATATTTTAATATTATGGTACTTGCTGTAACTGTATTTTTCTCAGTGAACAAAATTTCCTTTTTATTAGTACAAACTTTCAGCAACTTTGATAACATTTTTATTTTCTATATAAGGAATGTTTATATTTAACTGAGCAATCAATTTTGGGAGCTTGGGGAGAAGTGCTGTATTTATTAAATATTCTTTTTATTTTTTTAGCTAAAGTAAGATTTTAGCCAACATATATTTTCTTCAGCAATTAAACATCATGGAGCAGGTTTAGAGTCTGTCTTTGTATAAAACAAAGCTTATGTGCTATTCTGGCAGGCCATTTTCTTTAGCTTAAACGTGTGTTAATGAGATTGAATATCAAAAATGATAACATAATTTTTCAAAATAAGTAAGCATTTATTGCTCTACTTTAAAAAATAATATCTACTTATAATTTTTGCTCTAGAGAATAACTGTTCTATCAATAGCTATTTCTAAAAAATAAAGCTATTTTTATAATCACAACAGGAAAAGTGTTAATTTTTGTTTATCATAAAGAAATATAAATGTAGTTGCATCTGCACTAACGTAACACTAAGCTTTATTCTGCTATGAGGGAGAATCAGTTGTATATGCCTCAACTGATATTTTCTAACTTTTAAGAAATTACACACCATAAATTAAAATTTAATTTAGATTTTTAAGTATAAAATTCTCAAGGTAGAAAAGCAATGTGCTAGCACAATGCATTTTATGTGCATTGAGTGCATTGTCATTTTTATCTCATTAACAAAAGGAAAGATATTTCCAGGTAAGAGTAGCAAAAAGACAGATAAAAATAGTTAATATTTTGGAAATTTTGCTCTTGGAAAGTGATTAACAAAATATAATGGCCAGAAATTACTAGTTAATTTACAAGTGAAGAATTGAAGTTTTGTGTATAAGGAAGTGCATAATTTATCATATAATGAAATAGTTTCTACCTACAACTTACCGTCTATAATATTAATTTTAGGATTCCAAGTTACTAAAACTAGAAGAAATATATTTTATTGAATGGTATTATATCCACTCCTCCGTTTTTTTTGCACTGTTACTTATGTATTAAATTTCTATTTAACTGTTCAGTGTGTATATAATGTTAATCAACCAAAGTTTTGAATTTCCTGAAGAATTCCCACTATGTTTCAAACTCTTTTAATGCCTAATAATATACAGTCCAGTTCATTACATATTTGTTCATTTGATTTACTAATAACTCTCAAGTCTTCACGTATTCATGAATGGACCGTGGGTGATAAATTGTTGTGTAAAATAGTGTAATAATATTGACTTCAATAGTGTAATAATATTGACTTCAAGAAGTTTATAATCTAGTAGAATCTAATGGATCAAAGAAAGTAACTGGCTTCCCAGCTATGAGTTAGAAGGTAATAGGAAAATTTCAGAATGTCCAAAAAAAATATTAGTCAACAAAAACATAAACAAGAGTAGTTAAACCCTCTTAGTAGCAGAATATTGCTAGTGGTGTAGTAGGAGAATTTAAATGTTGCTAAACATTTAATTACTTGCATGTTCAGTAAGAGCTTTCATTTTTCCTATTGTTTTACCCAATAACCTAAGAATAGAAAAAATCTTTAAAAAAATTTTTAAAGATTACTTATATTTAAGAACATATACAATAATGGCTTTTAAAAGTTGCAGATGGATATAGTTGCTAGTAGGGATGAAGAAGAATGAATATATTTTACTTAACACCATGTGCTTTAAATTGTTATTTTCTAAAAAAATAGAACAATTTATAGTGTTCAAATGGCATTTATGTTCACCTTCTTTTATCTTGAGAAAGTTCCTTTACAATAAGATGAGGGCAATAATATTACTTTTACTTATAGATAATGAAATTGAAATTTTTAAAGTTCAGCACTATACAAAGGCCCACAGAGATTGAATGACTACAGATAGAATTGCCTTGGCCTGCATGTCTCCAAATCCAGTGTTTTATTCCTTAAAACACCTGCTATTATCAGAAAGAGCTTTTCTTTCTCAAATTTGACTTCATGTAACTTTGCTTTTAATAATGGGGAACAAAAGATCTGCAGATATAACTTTTGTTTAGAAATTTTGAAATAGACATCAGCAAGTGCACAGGTATTATTTAGTGTATTCGTTTTCTGTTCTTATGAACTTCACAATGGTTTAGATTTAATCCACTTAAAAATATTTGCATCTCTTGTACTGATTATTTCAATAAATATTTATTGACTACCAACTCTAGGCACTGGTGTTACAAAGGAATATGTAGTCCTTGCTCATGAAGTTAATGATATAAGTTAAATAAATATGAAAAAATAATTATAATATAGTCTGTTTAAGTGCAACACAAGCAGTAGAAAATTATTAACTCTAGAGGGCCATACAAGGTCAGATTGCGGAGCATCATCAGAAGCAACATTCAGTAACTGGGAGCAGAATATTAACAGCCTGTTTAGATGGGATGGCATGGTATTAATTATCATAAGCCAGAGTGATCTTGAGAGAGAGAACTATCTAATTATTATCAGGAAAAAAATGCTTATGTAAATACTCCACATTTTAACTAGTTAGAAAGTAGAAGCTGTTTAGCATCATCTCATTTTCTAAATAAGTATACTTTACAAATAATTCATCTTGGAGAATATGTCAAGATAATCTTTTGTTGGATGAGTGACTCTGTTTCATTTTCACTGTCCTCGTTAGGCATATTTCTTTCCTCAGGAGGATGTCGTCACTTTTTTAACTTTTTGTTAAAGTCTATGGATCTATATATAAC
>PUFA01000141.1:3872500-3967500 GCA_003508835.1 Eonycteris spelaea | reverse complement strand
TCTGTCCCTCTTGTCAATATTATAAATAGTTCCACTATATTGTACTCACTTTTTAAAGCAAAATCCACTAAAGTTATATAAATGTTGGTAATACATTTCATCTTTTATACTTATACTTTACCTATTAAAATGTTTGAGAAGGGGCTGCATCAGTATTCACCCAGAAGAGAAAAAATTGTTACACAAAGAAGTTTATGTCAACATAATAAGCATGTGGATGAAAACTGAAATAAATATGCAAATAGACAGATGTTTTCCACATATACAATATATGGATAAATTTTCCAGGTTTTATCCAGATGTTTGGAATCATGTGGACATAATCACAACCTTTTTGTGACCCCTTCATTTTTCTGTCATATAAACAGAAATTAAATTATTTCTTTAAAAGCATTTGGTATTGTATTTAAAAAATGTTTGGGACCACACTCAGCTTTGACATTAGGTTTTTGTTTTTTCACTAGTACAACCTGAACTCAAACTACATCTCTAGACTAGACAATTAGTTTGACTGCTTTAAATTAGAAATTAACTGATTTATTTTAACTGTCAGTTATTTACTTCTCAATTAAAATCACGCCGTTAAGTTTTTATGTACACATGTCCTCAAACACTGCTCTTTCTCTAGCCTCCTTTGTTCCCTCCCTTTTTTTAGGGAATAAAATCTCGCTAATTTGTATAATAAACCCCAGACTAATTAAACAAGTTCTCATTAAATCAAGATTATGAGGGAAGGATTTAAGGAATCAAATTGTTTTCAAACACTTGAACTCATGTAGGAGCTTTCTTTCTCATATAAATAATGTGCTAATTGCAAATTTTCTTTTTGTTAATTAAGGCAGGTCAGCAGGACTTCTACTTGGCAACACTTATCTTAAGTGTTCAAGTTGCTATATGTACTTGAAATTAATGAAACTAAATTACCTTTAAAATGTTAGTCTTTTCATTATTTCCTGTTATTCTTTGCATTCGCTTAATTATTTTAATGCAAGTAGGTTTGATTTTATATACATATTTATTAATTTGAAATTATTTTAGTAGTATTTGAAGATTAAAGAATAGATAAAGTTAGGTTAATGAACTCTTACACACACACACACACACACACACACACACACACACACACACACACAGAAATTCCTATGCTGTCTAACCGATTTTAGAACAAGATCAAAACTCTTATAATAACTTTTTACAACTTCTATTTGGCATCTCCATTTCTACCAGTTTTACTATGGCATTAGATGTCAGATATTATCTTATACGCATTTATAGTTAATTTTCTGTGATTGGAAGGATTTTGATTTTCATCTGTTCTCAGTGGATAAAAATGCTACTCTGAATAAGTTGCCAGTTATGGGTAAAGGGAGAGGTTGGAAGAACACTGATAAGCCTGCCATATATTTTCATGCCATTCCTAAACTCTGTTATGTATTCTTTTTCCTGAGTATGCAGTTTCCTGAACATGTTTTTATATGTGCTATTTGCTGTATATAGGTCTTTGAAAGACCTTAAAAACAACAAACTTTTTCTCTATGCTACTTCATTCCCAAATTTTAAAAATTAACAAAAAACTGATATCATTCAGATCAGTACCTCTAACGGTATGTAGTACTTAATAGATACTAAATAAATATTTGCTTATGAATGAATTAATATGTTGACAAGAAAAATCAATATAGTTTTTTGCTTATTCATCTTAAGAAGACATGAACAATGAGATTGAGCAATCTATCAGATAATCAGGATCAGTTACCCACATATTTCTGTATGAACTTTGGTAAGCTTAAACTATTTTGACCTAAGGTTTTTTTTGTTTTTATATAATTCTTGCATCTCCACAATTACTTCATATTCGTTCACAAAATTAAAGTCTTAATTTTGGAGGTGCAGGCTTTTGCTAATGTCTCATCCATTGGAATTATGTCCCCTAACTTTACAGGAGACAGAGAAATATAGTTTTCATCAGGATACATATACTTTTCTAATAAAATCATGTTTCTGTTAGTAAGGAATAAGGAAGCGATGTGTACTGAATACACAATTAGAAGGCTCTGCCCTAGAAATGGATATAACAACTCATTTCACCTAAGTACAAGGATAATATTTAGTATTCATCCAACAAAACAGTTAAGTACCTGCTATAGACCAGAAACTGTTATAAATAAACTGTTATAAATTTAATAACTAGGACATATTCCTCACCCTCGAGCATACATACACATTTTATTAAATAATTAATTTAAAAATAAGACATGTTTTATTAAATAACAAAAGTATTGTTTTAAATATAATGGATAGATGGGCTATTACGAGGCAGAACTTTTTTTGCTTGCGAAGTTCAGGAAGCTTTACAGAGAAAGTGAAATTCAAGCTTAGTCATGAAAGATAAGTATGGGGCCCAGAAAGGCTTCTTGCTTGTAAGAAATGACTTAATGAGGAAGTTCCTAAAGATGACTATTCTCATACTATCTTGTTTTCACTCTTTAATTTAATTCCGCTACCACAATGACACTTAGGACTAGGAGGGAAAGGTAGGAAGGAAAAAAGCTCTTCCTGGCAGAGGGATTGTCTAGTCCAAAAGTGTGGTCATTTATTCATTTAGCAAATATTTGTTGGCATCTGTGAGATACAGTGAGCTAACAACTGGAGATACATGTATGAATAAAACTGACATGATTCTTATGCACTTTCACAGAGCCCATCGTCTAGTCATGAAAGAGCACCTGCCTTCAGTGCTTTGGATTAGCAGTTGCACAGGGTACCTGTGCAGAAGGAAATCCCTAGAGCAGCAGTCCCCAAGAAGCAGTGCACCTAATAGAATCTAATGTCTGATAATCTGAGGTGGAGCCGAGCTGCTAATGCTAGTGCTGGGGAGAGTTGGGGATCCCTGCCCTAGAGAACCCAAGCAGTCTATTTAGGGATAGAAATTAAGGAGAGAAGAGCTGTAAGAAGAACCCACCCTCAGGTTTAACCTGTTAATCCTGTTTTAGAAATGAGAGCCATTGAAGGGCAGTTTACTAGAGAATGACATAATTAAGTTTGAATTTTAAAAGGTTAGCATAACAACAATAATGGATTAACTGGAGTTAAACCTTAAGAATAAAAATCAGTATTCAGATAGTAGATGATTCCAGTAGATGATCAGGAGAGAAAACTGAGAGGCAGTATCTGTGGTGACTAAAGGAAAATGAATAAAAAAACTTAGGAAGTAGCATTGACAAGACTTGAGAATGGATTTCATTGGGTGTGGAGGGACCTAAAAAGGGGATAAATCCAGTATGTCTCTAAACTTTGTGTGTGTGTGTGTGTGTGTGTGTGTGTGTGTGTGTGTGTGTAGGCTGGGGACTGCTCTTCATCTTAATCAAAATCATGTGAATAAGATATTTAAATGTGTGATGCCTGTGGGACATCCAAGTAAAAACTTTTTTTTTGTTTTCAACAGAAATACAAGTTAATACTAGAGATAGGGAATTGGAAGACTTTAGTATGATATGATCGTTAAGCTAAGTTATTTTTTGGAGTATATGTATTTAATAATTTGTTCATACTTTGGGCAAATATTTATTAAACATCTACTATATGCAAAGTACTATTCTTAGTACTGGAGATGTGTATACTCCATGCCTTCATGGAGTTTACATTCTAGTTATGAACATGGCCAATGAGCAAATATAATGTAATAATAAATACTATGATGAAAAATAAAATTTGAGGCTAATGGGATAAAGTACAGAGGGATGCTCTTTTAGACATATTAGTCAAGACCTCTATGATGAGGAACACCTTAGCAGAGATCTTAAAGAAGAAAACAGTTGAGCCCTGTGTGTTTGAGAGATTCTAAGCAGAGGGAACAATGTGTCCGATGGCTTTGATATGAGAGTGTACTATCTGTTTGAGGTTTAGCAAGAAGATCATTATTTCTAGAGCAGAAAAAGTAAAGAGAATGGTGGAATGATATTCGGTCTGATAGTTTATGTACAGATTTTATTTCAAGTAACAGAATTCCTGGAAGGTCTTTTAAAAAGGTAATTAACATGATACAATATGTTTTTAAAGGATTTTGGCTACTGTGTAAAAGTACATGAAAGGGAGTAAAAAGGAAAAAAAAAAAAAACAGAGAAACCAGGTAGAGGGGTATTGTAAGACACCAGGAAAGAATTGTACACTTGAAACTTATATAATTGTATTAACCAATGTCACCCCCAATAAATTTAATTAAAAAAAAAAAAAAGAAAGAAAGAAAAATAAAGGCTGGGAGCTTGAACTAGGTTGGTCGCCGCAGAAGTGGCATGAAGTTTCGCAAATCCTGATCGCATTCCAAAGATTTTGCTGATATATTGATGTAAAGGATGTGAGAGATAAAGGAATCAAAGATGATTGCAACATTTAGGGATCCTTCAAGCCAATAAATTGAGAAACCAACAGTTTTTTTTTTTTTATTTGATTCATTTGGCTTTGATTTGTTTTTTGTTTGTTTTAGGTTTTTTCTTGGGGGTGGTCTTGTTAATAAGCAGTTCAGTTGATTAATTGTTTAATTTCATATGCTTACTTGAGAGCCAAATGGTATATGATCAAGGCAAATTGACATACATTCTGAGTTCACTGAAGGCGTGGGAACAGGAGATATAAATCTGAGTTGTTAGCATATAAATGGCATATAAAATTATGAGTCTGAGTAAGAGTACCTAATGAATGAGAGACAAGTGAGAGGGAATAAAAGGGAAAGGAAGAAGAGAAGATGTCCAATGACCCTTGGTCACTTAAAACAGTGAGATTTTGGACGAGGTACAAGTCCTGTAATGAAGGTGGAGAATTAACAGCTAGTGTATAGAGTGATAAGAAAAAGGAAAGTGAATGAGTACTGGGAAACGTTGACAATTTGAAAGATGAACAGAGGAAGAGAAGCTTACAAATTCATTTCTGTCCATACTACTTTCATGTTTCAGTGCCCTGTCTTAAGCTTTCACATATAAAGTATTTAGATGAGACTCCTGAATGAGATGAGCCAAAATTTTCAGCTCAGTGTAATGAAACTGCCTTGGTTATTGGTAGAGACATAGGGTTTTCATTTCCATCATTGATGTGTTATTCTGTTTTTATAACTAAATTCCTGAAGATCAATGTCTGTTTCATTCAATTAATCTCTGTATGGCTGTGCCAATTATTTAGTGTTTAAGGCTTGGTAAAGAAAGCAGAGGAAATGGGTTGGAAGTGGATGGCACAAGAAAATAGCTAGCATAAGGAGATAGGAAAAAAGACGCAGTTCAGACTTAACTTTTACCTCTTTGAAAGGCCTCACTTTGCATATTCATAACTTACAAGGTTGATTCTGCAAACTTTTCTTTAAGTTAATGCTTTCCATAGACAAATGTGTAATCTTTTGAACCAAATGGATATAAAGATAGAATAAAGGGCACTTTAAAAAATACATACTGACATTTCTCTATGTCTCTTGATACAAACTGGTTGTGTGCTTGGGCAATGAAAAAAGATATGAATCAAAGAAAGAATCTTGCAACAGAAAGCTTTTGCATCAGTGAGTATGTGGGGAACAAAAGGAATAAATTCAGTGGAGAACCAAAGACCAGCCAAATCTTTAGAGGAGAATTTATCAGACAGCTTGCCTTAGGACATGCATTGGAGTGCAATACAAGGGAAGTTAAACTTCAGGGCTGATGGCTAAATGGTTATGCTATAAAATTAAAATTTGCTCTTACTAATGGTACATTAAATTCATAATTTGTTAGTAAGAAGGATATTTCACTGTGGTGTTTCTAACTAACTTTTGATTACATTATTTTTCTCATGAAAGCCAATGATTTTATCTATAAATGAGGTTATGTTTAATTGCTAAAATTTCATTGTGCATAATTATTTGCTTTTACATGTTATATCTTTAATAATTATTCCTGTGATTAATTTTCAGTAATTTAGCATAAAATATTACCTTTTCTCCCCCTACAAAGAAACCTTTACAAATAACAACAAAATGAAAATGGTAAACTGGTAGAATATAAAAATAACAGTTTAAATGCTCAACGATATTGTATATCTTTATTAATTTATCAGCTGAAAATTGTTATAATGGAAGTTTGATTTTGTTTGAGTATAACTTGGATATTCTTTCATTTTTTGATATCATTAGTCATTAAATTTACACTTGTTAAAAACCATTTTCTTAGTGCCTGTTTACAGTACTTTTTCAAAGTGAACAGAAAAGCACAGGCCTTGATATGAGAGAAGCGTGATTATTAATGCTTTCATTGACTAAGATCACTAACACTCTGTCCCCTACTTACTACAAGGTTTTGTTGCACATAATTATTTCCAGACCCGATGTTTAGAAACAGAAATTCCTGTTCCCATAGAAACAGTGTTGTTTATGATCCACACAACCCTCAAAAATTATTTAACGATAATGTAACTAAAATAATAATAATAGAGTCTCTGGATCTTTTTGCCCTAGTGCAGATCTCTGAGGCTCTGTAGACCTAACAGTAAGGGGAGTGCGCTGGAACTGGTTTCATACAAGTGCCATGGAAGCACACAGATAAGATTCTTGAAACATGAATGAGGAGGGCAGCCAAAGGCTTGCCCAGTGGTTTCTGATAGAGCTCTCTAGAGATGGTGCAATGAATAAGGAAAAGGGTCTTGAAAAAAGGGATGTCATGTGCTAGGAACTAAATGGAGAATAGGAGAATCCAAATTATTTAAGTGTTATTTTTATGTGTAGACTTTTAAAATTGGTGATATAGTAAGAAAAATGAAAGAAAATTGGAATTCTTAGAGTCACATTAATACCATTAACAAACTTTGTGAAATTGGCAAATTACTTAACCTCTCTAGGCCTACTTGCACAGTACAATTTGAAGGAATTTAATGAAATATTCTGGCTTTTCTTTTTTTTAGCTTTAAAACGTTTGATTTTGCCATAGTAGTGTTAGTGATGAGTAAAACATGGTGGAAGTGGAACCAGTTAATTGTGATATCTTCTAACCATGCATTGGGTAATGCATTATGATATCGTTATAATGAATAATAACAGTAATAGTAATAAACATGACTATAATTACTATCAAAATTTTACCTACTAGAACAATCATTCTCAGACTTGGCTAATCATCAAAATCACTTGAGGAACTTATCAGAAAATTGACAACTTTAGATCCTACTTCAAACTTAATTAAATGAGAATCTCTGTGGGTGGAACCCAAAAATATATCTTTATAAAATAGCCCTCATTAATTAATCATGTGATTCTGATGACCATCTGAGTAAGAAACCATTATAGTAGACATTCTGAGTGAATCGAAATGAAAATTTAGCATGATTTGCAGTTTTCATAACAAAGTTTTCGGATAGAGAAGTCCTCAAAATTAGTTTGTTTTTCACTGTTTTCCACATTCTTTCTGTAGTACTATTTAAATATAAATCTGCAAAGTAAACTATTTCTTCTTAAATGTAAATTTTAGCTAAGTCCAATTTTTAGAATCTGACATAACAGAGTTTTGTTGTTTAAATATTCATTGGGGATATTCAGCATTAAATTACTTGTTCTTATAGATTGTGAACAAAGAGCACATAGCAAATTACCAACAATTCCCTCTTTTAAAGCAAACTAGAGGCTAAAATTACTAGTATTTATTTCTTATATGCAAAATTTTTTGTGGCATTGTGGCCACACACTTGAATATTCATGTTATCATTTTAATTTGATTTAAAAACATCTCCAGGTAACCCATGAAAAGAACATCTGTTATATTTGTATATTTATGTGTTGTTTTTTCCTTTTCATATAGTATATATAGAATTACAAAATAAATTTAAATATAATTTTGAAATATAATCATTCCATTATTTAAACAAAGGATTAATACTTCACAAAATATTTGTAAATTACATCTGTATTTGTCAATATTCAAATAAATTTGTGATATTTAAATATGTACTTATTTTCCTTGCATATGAAACAATTCTTATTTTTTTCATATAGGAATTAATTGAGTAACTTAGCAGAAACAGCACTTGACAGTGAACTATTATGCAGATACCATGGTATAATAAAGTAGTTTTCTAAGAGTTGCATAAAACAGTAGCAGCTCTATTATTCTCAAGAATCTATTAAACTGTAAGGAACTGGAAATTTTGTTGGAGTCTGTCACTTCATTAGTTACTTGATATCATTCTTAAAGCAGATAGACATAGAAAAAAAGAAATTTCACTATTTTTAATCTCGTCACCCATTCTACTTTGTACTATGCTTCTGTTCTACCTACGTTCTTCCCTGGTACTTATTACTAACTCATCTTTAGAACACCTTTTATTTCATAGAAGGTGACTATTGTATGGCTAGATAAGTGTGCGCAAGGTGTCCTTTATGTTATCCGCTACATTATAGGTCTCATCCCCATACTTCCAAGGCACACTGCATGACATAATTGAGACCTTTAAAAACAGTTCTTAATAAACAGAGCTCAGGAAGGTAGCACACCGTAGAGACTCAAATTACAAGGGTCTAATTTGATGTGGGCAGGGTGAGATGTTGACAGGATTCTCCTTTTATACAGCTATTTCCATGGCCGTGGAATCACAGGAAAGTTATGTGTGTGTATTTTGGATTTGTCCTCCAATTTCAGAATGACTCATTTGTGTATACCAATGTCCCAGCTGTTGTAGACTTTGTAATGAATTAGTATTGGACTCAGAAATTGAGTTTCTGCCAGAGGATTCTGGCAGTGATCATTTTCCTATAACAACATAGAAGTGATAGCAGTAGAAATGCCAGGGGACTTCGCAAGCATGTCTCCGGATTCAGTGTAATGGCTTAACTTCAACGTAGAGATGATCAGAGCAAGCGCAGCTTATTGTTCCACTCTAGTGAGTGGCCTGTTAGGTGCCAGTATGTAAATGAAGATAATTACAAGAGAGTGCCAAAATGTGTCCTCCATGAGAAAGTGTGCAGTTCTTAAATAGATCATTCTGCAATCATAAGAACCCTTTGTGGGGGACAACAAAATCCCCCTTCTATGAGAGGTTTAATATCTTTTGAGACATTGGGAGAAGAGTGCCATTTTGAGCAAAGGCCAATTGGGACTTCTCCAAGATTGCAAAGCATCTTCCCTGTGTGACCCTCAGAATAAAGTTTTAATTTCCAGTTTAACTATTCATCTTTCTATAAGCATTCCTTCATGTGCTTCCTTTCTGATAATAAGCTAAAATGATTAATTTAAAGAGGAGAGACATTAAATTGGAAAGCATTTTTTTTTTAAATGCGTGGTTAAACAGCTTGCTCCTCAGCACACAGAAACTTTATATATTTAAAACGGAAGCCACTTTTGAAAGAAACTTTAGCACACTCTCTGTCGCAGGATAAGGTGATTAGGCCCTTATCAATCAAGTGGGTTATTTTCTTTTTAAAAGTTTTGTCTTACCTTACAGAAAAATTGTTTCTCAATGCAATGAAGTTACTTTTTCCATAATTAAAAATATAATCTTCCTTCTTAATTACCAGCTACAATGGAGTTCACCCCATGTGAACTTTTTATTTTTTGATCAATAGTTCTTCCTCACATTATTTGCAAGCACCATATTGTGAACAATGAATTTTAAAGGCAAAGTATGACCAAAGTAATTTAATGATCTGTGTCATGTAGTATATAACGCTATGAAGAAACAAAAAAATTAAAAGCAACACTATAGGGTCATTGTTTCTTGTCAGTGGTTAAATTGCAAACTCTAAGAGGACAGGAACATTCCTATCTGGTCTTCATTTCATTTATAGTAGCTAACAAAGAGTAAGGACTTAATATATGTTAGTTGAGTGAGTAAATGAGTGAAGTACAGTAGTCCATCGAATCCGTAATTTTAAGTAAGACTACAAAAATAAGTCTACATGTATTTAGATGTATTTTAAACATCACTTTCTAATAAGGTAAGAAAAGCAAATTAAAATGAAATATTTTTGTCTGTTTTAAAAAGATTTTAATTTCTGACTGGGATTTGACCTCAAGATTAAACTTTTTGGGAGATAATTGCAGTGCTGAATTACAAGGAAATTCATTGTAATGTTACTTAAAATTGAAAAAAATTGAAAATGTAAATATCTAACAGAAGAGAATGACATTAAATGAAAAATGAGTTTTCTAAGCATTGGAAATATTGGGATGCTTTAGTGAATTTGAAAATTCTTTTTGTTTTTAATTCAAAATAACTGTGTTGTTTTTGCCTAAATAGATTATTCTTTCCCACAGTGTACTTCTTTAGGTGTACATGGACATTAGTAAATATTTAAAAGATTTTAGTAGAATTCTAATTTTGTAGGTAACTGAGTCTAGAAAAGCATGAAAAATACTTGCATTTTTATGTAAGCAAATTTTTAAGCTGAGTAACTGAAACACTCACATGTGTAGATTTTTTTCTAGACCTATGCTTGAAAAGCAAATTAGAGAACAATTTCCTTTTATGCTTATGCAATTTGCCTAAAAGAATTAAAGGACTCTAACTGAAGAAAGTGAGATAGAGATTTCTTACAATCAATTGTCCTTTTTTGGGTTGTGACTAAAATTAAATAATTAAAGATAATATATTGCAGAAAAGTCATAGATAAAATATTTCCTATAACTTGATAAAAGGAAAGAAGTCTTATATATGCTCATTTTAGTGCTGTAGATCTCTAGGCAATCCTCTAGATTAACCTACATAGACGTCTGAAGAAGACCTACTGCATGCAAGGCATCGTGACTAGTCCTGGAGGAGTGTAAAGTTTCTTCCCTGAGTGTATGTTACATCTCAAATATCTGGAACCAGCTAAGCTCTCCATGTATTTTATAAGTTTAGAAATGTCTAAAGAAATATACTTTTTAATTAAATATCTTTTGAGTGACTAGGTGCAAGTTACATAAAAAGTTTTAGAAACATTTCTGGCCCTTAAGGAGATTATAGTACTAGATATTAAGGATTATTAAACATATTCATTTAACAAGTAAGATTATCAGATAAGTTAGGTTTTCGAATAGAAATGCTGCTTACGTTAAGGCAGGATGCATAGACTTGCTCCTTGAGTTCAGATTTCTTCAGAAGTGGGCCACTGACCAAACTCTGCAGATAAATTTTGTTTTCTCCAAGCCTTTTTAGTCCTACGTCTCTTTATGGCAGTGGAACTAAAGCGTGATAACAAAACAGTAGAGGATAGTCACCTTTAGAAACATTTTTTTTTTTTTTTTTTTTTTTTTTTTTAGCAAATCATTTCTTGCAAGCAAGAAGCCTTTTTTGGGCCCTCCTGTCTCCCGGTTCTTCAGCTGTTGATTTCTATCAAGGGCTACTATGGTCTAAGTGTGTATTATAAATATTTTATTTTATACAACTTACTATGAGTCATATTACAGATAATTATGTATAAGAAAGTATTTTGAAATCAAAAATATTTTTTAACCTGTTTGATAGACTTAAAATGTAAAGACTCAGGGCACTTAGAAAATTTCTAGAGCAAAAGCCCAGAAGATCCCATAAATATTACACAGATGCATAGTTATTAATGTATTAAAGTGATGATGATTATCACTACTGGTTTATATTTTATTTTATTCAAAAGAACGCTCTTATGCACAGTATAATGTTAACGACTACAATTTACCACTTTATATGCTAAAGAAAATCAAACCTAAGCTGGATAATAGCTAGAACACAAAATGGAAAAACCCCAGGTTTCTCTCTAAGGTGAATTTTCCAAGATCTCTAAAATCTATCTTTGGTAATTAGTTTCAAAATATATTACAGACATATATGTGTAATTTATATTACAAATAATATAGTCTAAAAATACAAAATTCTAACTATGAACTTAATATAAATGGATTTCTGACTCCGTTCATTCATTAAATATTTTTTGAATAATTGCAGTGGGTCATCAGCAATTGGTTGTCAATGATTAGCATTTCCTCTCCTCGAGTTTTATCTTTCACTCTTTAGATTGCCCAGTAAGACTAGAAAATTGTAGACTGGGAAGAAGGAATTTATTCAGAGTTCATCACTGAGGTCATACAGAAACTTGGAATGATGCTGGGATTAGAACTTGGAATTTCTGAGGTCTCTGGCAACTCTGTCGTTTTGTTTCTAAGAACACTCTAATTTTAGCTTTAGGGGCTTTCCTTTAGAGGTTCTGAACCCACTGTGTCCGCACCTGAACTAATCAAGGTCTCATCCCTCAAATAGTTTTGCTCTCACCATCTCTTTCCTCCTCCGGGACTAGCCTATTAGCTTCTGGGTTACCTAAGCAGGAGCACTCTGCCTCAAGGCTCTTTCCTTTAGATTTGCGGTAGTATTTCTTCCCCTTGGTGCCAGACAGGGTCATAATCTTTGCCTCAGGGTTCCTGGCTACAGAGCCTCATCCTTTCTGAGAGAAGGGTGAATGGAGAACTAAAGTTTTGCATTTTTCTCATCTACATCTCAATTTCAGGAAGTTAGAGTGTAAACTCTAAAAGTAACCTTTCCTCTGTTTTTATTGTTCTAGCTTTTTCAATAACTTGTGTGCTCACTTTTCCTTTGGAGTGGTTCACCTCAGCCTTTGACATGCATTTGTAGCCACCTGAGCATTTTCTCACAGGAAAGCAGCCTAAGCCCACAGGTCACTGGCCTAACTCGCTTGTAAAATATAGGTAAGATGATATCATTACTTATTAGGACTAAAAAAACATTTCCACTGATTGCCAGATTTAGCAAGCCAAAACACAAATAAATTCAAATTGAATTGATTATCTTCTATTTTACCTGGCAAGTCTACTTCTGACTCCATCAGAACATAGTACATATTATTTAATGCTTGTTAACAAATGATATTGTTTTGTATTTGGTTGTGATATAAGATGATTGTTAAAATTTTTCATCTTTAATATTGGTTTCTTGTCTGTAACCAACATCCTGAATCAAGTGCTGAATAACTTAAAAGACACAGTCTTTTAAGGATAGTACATTACCTTTAGTATATAAGCTTGTATGTCTAATTCTCCTCATGAAAAATAAGGAAAAATAAAAACAATTTAAATAAGATCTTGGAATTCTTTGTGCTGTTTTAGTTGGCATAACTAGCAATGTCATTAGTGACTCAGAATTTATTTTGTTATTTTTATGCCCAAAGCAGTTTTTTACTTAAATCTTTTACTGTATAAAAGTCTCTTCAATGATACACTCTTCCTAATTATCCCTTGTGGAAAGGGCATGAGCTTCAAAGTCAGCCAGATGGTTGTTCAAATCTCTATGCCATTTCAAAACATGTGAAACAGCTTGGACATATAACCTAAACACTCGGAGCTTCGGTTCACACATCTATGACAAAGGAGGGTGTTTTTAGGATGAAATGAAATAGTGTGCTCAGGATATAGAATTATACCTTGCATATAATGAGCACTTAATAATCATTAATTCTCTTTTTCCTTCTTTTTGTTTCTGCTTAACTCCCATAGAAACCTTTCGTACTTCCTTTTAATGGCATGCAGCATATTTCTGAATTGCATTGTGGTTATGCTGAATGTACTTTCATTTTTTTTGCAATACTAAAAGATCCTTGAGTGAAGGTGTTCCCATAGCGTAGGGTGCATTGTGTATGTGTATATTCATGCAGATGTGATGATATAGATCTGGAACAGAGAGAGGCAGCTCACCGGCACATTCATAAAGTTATAAACCCTTTCACTAAATCTCAAAAAAGGTTAGAATACAGTTTTGAAAAGTATGATAGAACATGAAGCTGTTAAGATATTATTCTTGTCTAATGGGACATTTTTCTCCTTGAATAGATTGCAGAGAACTAAATCTGTATTGAGGTAAATTTTCAGGAATTACAATATGCTAGGCCCATTAGTATGCCAATAGTAGCAGCAGCAGCATAGATATAAATGATATAGATAGATATAGATGATATAGATAGATATAGGTGATATAGATATAGATATTTAGATATATGGGTATAGATATAGAGGCTTTTTTTTTTTGAAAACTAAAGATAACCAGTGTTCAGAATGCACAATAACATACCATATAAGTGACTCATCCTCATTACTTGATATAATTGGAGGTGCCAGGCCATTTGGCCCAGTTAAAAGTTCAAAGACTGTGACTGAATAGTGATGATACCAAATTAGAGCAGTGGAAAAGTAGGCAGTTCTTTAATTCTGGAGGCAACGTTCCAGAAGACATTTATATTCTATATGTCATCAATGTCTGTGGAAGCACATTTCATACTTAACATTTTAAATATCAGTTTTGTTTTACCAGCTATATTTCTCAGAATGATGATGGCAAAGCTTATTCACTTTTGTTTTCCCAGAAATTCCAATCTTTCTTTCATTCTCAATAAATAACTGCACCTTTTTTAACCTCTGAGTTAATTGAGATCATCAGTGTGAACTCTCTCCACTTCCTAACCCTTCAGGGCAAAGTTACCTACCATCTTTTCAGCCTATCCCAGAGGATACTTTCTTCTCCCACAAAGCTACCACCTGCTCCTTCTCCATGAGTTAGCCCTTTTCCATCTCCTCTAGTGACTTTCACAGAAGTTTGTTACAGCTTTAATTTCTTCTTATTAGCTCATTATCAAGTTTTCTTTACTTAAAACAAACAAACAAACAAAAAAAAACAAGCAAAAAACATATAAAACCTGTCAAACTATAGCTCTCATTTACTTTGGTCTCTATAGAATTTATTAAAAGAATTGTTTGCACTCATGGCAAAGGTTTTCCCCATTTATTCCATGTGATTTCAAGCAATCTAACTTCTAATTTAATACCCTGTGGAGACTGATATCTGATAGGTCACGTGAAAATGTTCAGATTAACAAGAACTTTCATTAGCCAATTTGAGGTTTTGGTGTTTGAGAACATCATCTTTCTACACATTTTTCCCCAATTTTTTTCTTATTTTCTTTTATTTCCAGCTTTATTGAGGTAATTTACATACCATAAAATTCATCCTTGTAAAGTATACGATTCAGCATTTTTTTAGTATATTCACAAGGCTAGTGTAACCATCACCTCTAATTTCAGAGTACTTTCACCACTCTCAAAGAAACCCCAAACTCATTAGCAGTCACTCTTTATTCTTTCCTTCCCCCTGCCCCTGTCTACTATTAATTTTCTTTTTTGTCTCTATAGATTTCCCTATTTGGGGCATTTCGTTCGTATAAATGAATTATACAATATGTGGTCTTTATGACTGACTTCTTTCTCTTAGTGTAATGATTTCAGAGTTCATTTATGTCGTAGAATGTATTAGTGCTTCATTTCCTTTTATGGCTGAATAACATTCCATTATATGGTAGACCACATTTTGTTTATTCATTCATTTTTCAGTTGATGGACATTTGGGTTATTTTTACCTTTTGGCTGTTATGAATAAAGCTGTTATGAACAACTGTTTGTGTGGACATGTGTTTTTATTTCTCTTGGGTGTATACTTAGGGATGGAATTACTGGCTCATATGGTAAGTCTATGTTTAACATTTTCTAGAGGTCTTTTTGGCTTCTGTTACTATGCTCCCCTCCCCATTTACTGTTTTCCTTTTTCACTATCTCCTCATCTTCTTTCAACAAAATGTAGGTGTTCCCCAAGTTTGGGGACTTGACTCTTCCCCTCTCCTCATTCTCCTTATTAGCAATCTAATATTCTCCCTTTGTCTTAGCTACCATCTAATCTCTTACTTTCAGGAATCTTCTCAATCTAGAGTTCTGCATTATTAGTATTTACTAAAGAAAACTTTTCTTGGTTATCCTGCCAGCAGGTAAATAACATCATCTCCCCAAAACCTGTGTTTTAATCCGATTTCTCCCTTTCTAAAGTGGCATAGCTTTTCTTTCAGTTATCCTTGACTTAAAATTTTGAAGTCATCATTTACTTCTTCCTGGCTTTTACCGCTACACAGTTACTAAATCCTGCCAGTTCTACTTTGACAGTTCCTCTTGTGATTCCTGTTTTCAACTAAAATGAGTCTTATTGTTCTTCTTATCTCTTTTGTGGACACTTGCACATACCTTTCACTGGTCTTTCTACCTCATGTCTTTCCTCGTCCTATTCACTTCTCATCTATCCTTCACAACATGACCTCAATATTGTCCTGGGCCAGGCTTATCACATCATTACCAGATTCAGAAACATGTGTTCTTACCTGTTAAATTATATCTAGACTCTTTGCCACTTATCATTTAGTTATATTCGTTAATTACCTCCAACCAACCTTCCTATAATGTTTCACTAGCTCTCAAACTCAGCACATGCTCTATCCGAGATCAATTATTTTCTTTTCACTGTTTACGAACCATTGTTTTCTTTACTTCTGTTTGACATGGCCACATTCTTCTTTCTTCACAAGGTGAACTATTTCTGATATAAGTTCAGCCCAAATATTATTTCCTTATGAAAATTTTTCTGAGCGCCCCAACTGAAAATAATGTTTTCTACTTAGGAACTCCTGGAATGTTTTAAAAAATTTATGGTCTTTTGACATTCAAATGGATATTTCTTAAAGGACGTAAGCTCTTTGAGGGTAAAAAATGTCACATCATCCCTCTACCTGTATAAATGTGTAGTAATTAGTTCTTTCCTTGGTATATGGAACATTCTTGCAAAAAAAGAAATTTTAATGACAAGTAATTTTTGATGTAATTTATTCTTTAAAATAATTTCCCAAATGCTAACCCTTTGAATGTTACTTTTAAATTGCAGGAGGAATGCAGAATACAGAATTCAAATAATAGTTTACTTTCTGATATTATACTCTAATGTAGTAGCATGTATTTTCAGTTAATATCTGATATGCTTATTGAAATTATAACATATAGCAGTAATGAATCTTCAATCCATATCCAAACAAAAGATATTGGCCTCATAATAAGAAAAATAAACTGTTAAAATATGTGAGAAACAAATGTAAGTCCAAAGTATGTTTGGGAAAAATAATAAAATATTTTATAGCAGAAAGAAAAATAATGGAGAAAATGCAGATAAACCATTGTAGTTCCTGGAACATGTACTGTAAAAAAAAATGAGGTAAAACTGTAAGTTTTAGTAAAATTAGTTCCAATTCATGTTTACCTTTTCTTCTTGGAAATTTTAAAGTTGGACAGAATTTCTTAATATGTGAACAAGAATTGTGTTTAGTGTTGCTATAGATTATATTAATGTTTTTTATTGTGTACCATTAGCAATTCATTATCATTAACAGCAGAATAATAAAGAGAATAGAGATATGGATACAAGGAATAGAATGAGTGTATGATTCTATACTGAAGAAAACAAAACCTGTCTTAGCCATTACTTACCATTAACTCACCAGTTTGCTTTGTGGATTTCTGAGCTCATCTAGGACTTTGAAGCCATACTGGAATATTTTACTGGGTTTGAACTTGAACTTTCAGGACTTTGTTAGAACTTCTAAGGATGACTTGAGGATCCATTCCATCGCATATTCAATACCTTGATTGTCTCTCCTTTGGATCTACTTCATGAATGCTAAGCCAAAATAGCCTGATATTTGGTAAATAGTATACTCTACAATGAATTTCTCATTCTTATTGTAGTACTATAAAATAAATTATCTTAGCTTCTCAGTTTGGCTTCCATAGAAGTCCACGATATAACACGATATAGCCACACATGTATTCTTTAACTTTATGTAAAATATACTGTAAAACAAAAAATAATTATTTTCAAAAATATTTTCTAGTAATTAACTGTTTTTTTTCCCCCAACAAACTTAGTCTGATTATGTATCAGCCATGATAAAATGAAGGTCAGTAGCTACAGATACATAATTTCACTTTGATAGATTGCTCTTAGAAAATAGCTTATGACAATTAGATGATTAATTTTTCTCTATTAAATAACGTTATGAGACTTTAGATTACATTTATCAGTATATTCTCCTTAGTAGGAACATAATGTGAAGAAAGGCCAAACAGAATGGGAATTTATATCCTTCATGGAAGGATCTGAATATACTTTTTAACAGCCACGTTTGTGAAAATAATTAGAAAATGGAATTCTGTTCACACATTTTCAATATTCAAAGTAGCATGTTAAAGGCATCATATGTTAAAGGTTAAAATATGTCAGTATGAAGAACAAAATTCTGGATGTCCTGCTGGCTTTTTTTTTTTTTTTTTTTTTTTTTTTTTTTTTTTAGTTCTAGTTATCTGCAAAGTGTACACCCCTTGTCAGTATAACTAGGGAGTGCCTGTGTAAACATTCTTGTTTCGCCTGTTCCACATAATCATTTCTTGTATCATATTTCTTCTGACCTCGCTATCTGAAACCAATTACAGGAGATCCATTTGGGCTGCATCTATTTTCATAAGAAGCCTAGGCAGCAGTGTTTTTCTCAGAGATGAATATCAACATCAAATATGCTTCTGAGTGCTTTGTTATTTATGTTTCTGAGAGATTTTGTAGCCTTCAGCTCTCAAGAATGTGTCATGCTGTGCTGTTTATACATTGAAGATATTAATGGGTGTAGATGTCATTTTTCATTTTAATGTCTCAAATGCAACAGGCTGATAGGTTAAGTATTCCTATTTTTATGGGAAGAGATATGAGTGATGTCTGTTTTTTTCCCAAAATATACATATATTTACTTAAAAAAAAAAAGAATTTATTTATAAACCTTAGGATACTCAACATTTTTAGTTTCACTGGGTACTTCTAAGCTATTCTTAAACAATTTTACTTCTGGTGAAAGTTTTTGGTGTTCTTTAAAAAGAAAGAAAGTTTATATCTGATAAGTTAAAAGGGTTTTTACTCTTAATTCTCATAATTACCTATTTATTAGAATTACTCTTTTTCTAGAGGATCATAACTAGCCTGAGTTATTACTACTGTAGAAAGGTGATATGCTTGAATTTTGCTTTTCTTACAAAATTTTGGTTTATTTAAAATTACACAGTCACTATGAGGAATAATGTTTTTAATAAATATTTTAGAGCAAATTACACTGAATTCTGGAAAACATGCACATTTCTACACCGTTGCAGCCTAATGAAAAGTGTATATTTAATCTACTATTCAGACTTATTTCTTTTCAAAATATTTAATCTGATTTCAGTTTTTAAAATATTCTATCTTAATTTTCTTTAGATTTACTAAAATTAGATAACTTCATTAACTGAAGTGCACCCTTAATTCAAAACAAATGTGTTTTTGGAAACTAGATAGGTTTGACTGCCTTAGAAACCTCTTTCTTGTTCATTTTAATCAGACTCAGATATTACTAAATTTTGTAAATATCTTTTACCTTTTTTGTAAATTAATTTTTTTGCAGAGATCATCATATAAATACTTAAATGACTCATAGAATTTTATGAAAGGCCCTGGCATTTAACTTTTTATTTACTAATTTAGGTGGACAAGTGATTTTCAAATTAATATTTTATTTTAATTTGACACCCAACACCTTACATCAATTCAAGTAATTTAGCTCATAATCTTTCATCTTTTGAGTAGCTACAATAATAAATTGCAAAGATGAACTAAATGTCTCTGAACAATTTTTTATTGAAATTCAGTCCTAAAATGTTATCTAGAATAATGGAAATAAAAATGTCATGTGATGACTGCAGTTAGAATGCAAACTGCCAAAGATTTCTGCTTAGGAATTTTTAATAATTTCTGATCTCTTGGGATTGCTTTTTTGTTCTTCCACCTCTCCTGTTTACTGTAGCAATCTCCAAAAAGAATGTTGAGATAGGCAAGGAGTTCTTTTTCATAAGCATTTGTGTTTAAAGATGATCCTTGACTATGTAAAAAAAAAAAAAAAACTGTAAATGCATATGAAAACTACAGTACTTTAAAGAAAGAAGCATGTTTTAGTCAGCTACCTTGTGGTATTATTATTATTCGTCCTTTAAAAACAGTGTACGTGTATGCTTTTGTCTAGTGACATTTTCATGAACTGCAGTTCTAATTATCGGGGTTTCTAGTGTCTTTCTGTAGCCATTGGGTGTTACATATTCCATTGAGTTGCTTGTTTGGTTTGAGTTGAACAAATGTAATGCAGGGTGGTGAAAGGGATAGAGTCCTAGGCTTGGGAGACAAGAGCCTGAGCCTTTGACTGGACCATGCTACTGCTTTGTGACTTTGATCAAGTTATTGTAGCCTTGGTTCTTTAATTACTTATCTACAAAATAGGAAAACCAGGCTAAACAATTTCTAAGGTGTTTTTTCCAGCTTTGGGATTCTTCAGTTTATTAGTAATAACTGGTCAAATGATCAGAGTGTTACAAGAGTGTAGAGTTCCATCAAGTATTGGTAAACTATGTGACGATATCAAGTCAGAGATGGTGGGAACACATAAAAATATATATTTGCAATAGTTGTTCTATCCAAACACACACAAATTCAAAACATAAAAAAAAAACCTATATTGTAGTTTTTTCCATAAGTTCTGTTAAGTGAACATGCCCCCATTTAGGTAAAAAATAATTCATTAAGGTGCCATGTGTTCTCCTTTACTAGAGTTTTCCTTATTACCATCTAACAGGTCCTTTGATAGAACAGAGACAGGGTGGCACACTGGACTATCTGTCGTGGAAACCAGGAGACATTGAAAAAATCACTTGGTTACTCTAGGCCTCATTCTCCTCATTTGCTAAAATGGGGGTGTCCTATTGGCTGATTTTATGACTTCAGGATTCTGAACTATATTAATTAGAATCCTTTAAGAATAGCAAATGACTACAGAATTAAATATAAACTAAATAAGGCTGATTATACAAAATAAACTAATGAACTCGAGGGGGGAAAACAATCACATGAAAAATATTAGACAAACTGTGTGGATTTTGACACTAAAGGGTAAAATAATTGACTAATTTTTTTTTGAGAGTTTCACATAGACACAACCTAGTCACACTATAGTAAATTCCATTTGAAAAATATCATTTGTGTTATTTTATGTTGTTATTTTAAAAAGAAAGCTGTATTATTTAGACTATAACGTGAAATTTTCAGTTTTGTGATAATAAAGTATTTATGAGATTAATATTTTATTTAGTCTTTTATTGGACCTGAACTTTATAATAAACTTCACTGAGTTCACTGGAATATGCCATCCTTAGGAACATTTAGTTTGACTTGTAACTACTTGAAAAAAATTTAAAAAACAGGAGGAAGATTGTTGTGAATGTATTTCCAAATGTAAAAAGCATGCTTTACAAACTGTGCCAGATCCTGCTATGGGAAGACAAATCAGTGTTGTTAGGAGATGGTGCTAGTGCATTCAGTTTGTTTGCTTTGGTTTCTATGCCTGCCTGCCTTCTCAGGAAACTTGCTTGGAGCCAGACTGTAGCAGCCCTCTATCTGTCTTTTCATAATTGATCAGGGGATGACTGCCTTCCCTGAGGGTTAAGACATGGCAACTTTTTCTGTTTGCTCAGCATCTCAATGCAGTAGTTCAAACATTGTTCACACCAGCTGGCAGTGTAATGCCATATGCACATCTTGTCAAAGCAACTGTTGTCATGGATACTAGAAACTCTCTTAAAAACCAGATCATTGATTCTAATCAAAATTGTACTTTTTTTCAGCTTGGAATCTTAATTATTACAGAAGGCTATTGATCTAAGATAGATAGTTTCCTATCAAGAAAAATGTACCATGTATTCTAAAATAGTGAATAACAACATAAGACAATGATTTATTTTAGTTTTATTTGTTGAAAAAATTCATCATTAGTGTTCATTGAACTCAGTTGTTGAGAGAAAAAGTAAGTTTATAAAGTAGAAGCTCTTAAAAAGTTTTTTAAAATTGGTTTATATTGCTACATTTAAAACATCTCAATATGTGTGTGTGTGTGTGTGTGTGTGTGTGTGTGTGTGTGTGTGTGTTTTATTATGGCACTAGTTTTTATATGAGTTTATGCAGCACAATTGCCAAACTGCCCCTCTTCCAGTAAATGAAATGCTTACGTTAATTTCTTATGTTAAGTTTTATTTTCCTGAGTGGAAAAGAAAACATGAAAATAAATGAAAACATCTTCTATTTTGATTGGTATTCTGTCACACATAGAAACAAACCTGATTGGTTGAGTGGTAATTTCTTTGTTCTCTGATTTTGCTAAGAATGCAAATGAAAACCACTCAATTTTATTTGGCATTAAAACTGCACTTTATTTTGTGAAAGGAGAGGTTTTCCCCTGAATTGTAAGTACAAAAAAGTGTTTTAAATCTTTAGTGAAAATCCTTATTAATTCACTTTCAAGATAATCTGATGTTGATTTGTCAAATTTAATTACAGCTTCCGGTAACACTTGAAGTCTACTGCTTTTGCTTCAAAATTGTAATATGAAAATGCAAATTGAATGATGATTTAAAGGGGAGTGGGCAGTTTAGTTGAACACTCAAAGACAAGTTCCTTGTGGAAATGAGGTTATTGAGGCAGTTTATGATTTTTTCCTCTTTAAACACTTTAAACAAATTAACTTTATTTCCTACAGGATAACATCCACCTCCATGATTTTAAGCAAAGTTGAATATGTATGTAATGTAATTTTTTTTTTTCACATTAGAAGAAAAAGAAGATTTAATGAGTCTCTCTAGAATGGAGGGTGGGGCTGGGGTTCTTATATATTGAAACCTATTACTATAACCAAGGAAATAGGATAATCGATTTACCTTTCTACAAAATATTTAGATATAGCTTCCTTTTTATTTCTAGGCTCTCCAAGCAGCAAGACAACTTCTCTTACAGCAGCAAACAAGTGGATTGAAATCTCCCAAGAGCAGTGATAAACAGAGACCACTTCAGGTTAGTAAAGTACTCCTGTCCTTGGGGTCTTATTTTAAAAGATGTTCATAATGATAACAGAAATGCAAACCCAGTTGTATACATACAGAAAATTATTATACTTGAATATATAGCAATTTTAATTCTAAAAGAGAACTCTATCTTCTTAAAAGAAAATAATTTTCTATTAGCATAGATTTCAAAAGTTTACAAGTTCACTTATTGAAAAAATTATGTGGGAATTACATTTGGTATACAAAGACATAAAAAGTTTTATATAAGACTACCTTCTGGGATTTTAATGGAATTTTATTCACAAATAAGTTAAAATGAGAAATGTCTTCCTTAAAAGGGAAGTCATAGTAAAATGGTATAGAAGGAAGCAAAGCAGTCTTAGACAACCTTTCTTCAGTTGTATCCAAGTGACAAATGCAGGAAACCTCCCAGGTTGCCAGATAAAAATGAGTTTGCCAAGGAGTTATTGCTGTGGTTAGACTTATAAAAGCACATTCTGAAGTTTCTTGTCCTTACTCACTTGATGTTTGTCCTGTGAAACTGATAGTATTTATGTCTTTTTAAGTAGCTTTTTCTTATATAATATAACCATTGTTTTATATATTCTTAACAGAAATACATAAGATATTGTATTCAGGGAAGAAACATTTTTAGGGTGTATTTTAAAAATATTTGGGAAGTATTTGGAGTTGCACAAAACTTCTTTCAAAATATTTATCAGTCCTGTTGAAGGATAAGCGATGCTTTTTTAAAAAGAATGATATATGTATATATATATATGTCTAATAAAGAAAGATTAGTTTTTAAAAAGTGAACATCTTATTGCTTTAATTTAACAAAACTATCTTGAAATTTTTTTTTTTATGGCCTAGCTGTCTTATGTTCAGATGTACTCCCAGGTGTTAGCAACTAAGTCTTAGATGATGGCCTTCTGAAGCTTAGTTTGTATGGCAGAGTTATAGGCTTCTGATCTACACAATCCAGAAACTACTTATTACCTAAAAACTGGATTAAATTTATGGTCCCTAGACATATTTGAATGAGTATATTTTCTTGGGGAAAAAACCATTTTGAAGGAGTGTGTGGGAAGAGGGGGACTTGGGAATAAGGAATATATTGCAACAGAGTAAAGTATAGGTAGCTGTCATGATTGCAAGTGGGTTATATCGAATTAGCCTGAGTTTAAATTAATTTTTTTTTGTTTTAAATTTCACTTTTTTCATTGTTTTAACTAATCAGTAATTCTGTAGTGAGACATTTTTCTCACCATCATCTTTCCCCAAGTAATAACAGTGATTGAAGTATTTCCATAGAGTTATCTGATTCTATGAGAGCCTCTCCATAAATTTACATGACACAGAAAAATTTACATAGAAGTCACAGAAGATAGCAAATGAAATGTTTATCCTCACTATGGCTTCAGACTGGGAATTTTGCTTTCTTGGTTGATGTAGCAAAAGAGGTTTAGGTGCTGGAAGCATAAGCCAAAGGTAGGACACAGTTTATTTACTTATTTTTTAAACATCTGAGAAACACTCTATATTGTCCTATTTTATTATGCCTCTTGTTAAGATAGACAAAGTAGTTGTTCCTTCCTCTCCAAAGCTAAGTCCAGTAAAAGTTTCTTTATTGATGGTTACCAGGGTATCTCTGGAAAGAATGACTGGGCTTTAGTTTTTCTACTTTTTCTTTTTTTGTATTGGAAGGCAAAAACTGATACTTTTAACCAAAATACGTTTAACCAAAATATGCATTTTTTTAAACACACACACACACACACACACACACAAAATGTGGGAATAGTAATGATTCTAACATAAGAAATCATTAAGCATGTGCCAAATATTGTATAAATAAAATTTTGAGTTTAAGTTCTCAGTTTCATTATTTTATTATAAAAGGGTGTTTAAAAGTTTATAAATACCTTTTAACAATTTCAGATGCTAACCATTACTACAGAGAGTTTCACTGTGTCACTTATATTTAGTATTTTTTATTCATATTAACATGAATACATCTCTGTTGTACCGATTATAAAACTCTAGCACTTTATTATTATTTTGTAATTTTAATGGGATCTTATGCCAAAATGTCATAGGAATGAAAAGTTGGTTTCTATGAATGAGAATTTAAAAATAATGAATGAAGACTTATTTGTTCACCAAAATATATACCGCAGTTAAATGAATGTGATTATGCTTTTTTAGTATTTCATAGTACTTGATAAGCTTAGCAACAGGAAACATGCTGGGGTTGTATTAAAAATCTAATAAAAACCTAGTAGCATTTTTATACTAGCTTATACATTGTGTCAAAGGAGGATATTAGGTAATGCTTATTTTTGCATCTGCAAATACAATTTAAATGGGGTTACACTATTTGCCACTTATGTTAAAGAAAAGGATACAATATTTTTGTTAAAATTTTTAACTATTTAATATTAAATTAACACTTTAAAACTTTTATGATTCTCTCACAGTCCTTTCTACTTAACTAAGAGTTTAACCTACTTTAATTATTGAGTTAGTGTAGGTTATCTTTTAGAATTAAAAAAGATCATTGAAAATACTTCAAAATCTGCACTTGCAAGCAAGGTATTTGATGTTAATAATAGATCATGGTACTTTATCAGGCAAAACATATTGTTAGAGGACCAAAAGAGATATTATGTGTTTTTCATTATAAAATGTAGTTTTGAAGGTGAACTATTTTATAAATTTGAAATAATTACAGAAAAATGTTTTGATGGCTCAAGTCACAAGAACAATATTTGGTTGCTTATTGTACTCAACTGATGTTAAAAAGTAGGGGCCAGATTTGAAGTGTGGCATAGTAAAGTCTATTTCTAGCAGACTAGCATTTATCTATTACTCTTTCATTTACATTTTTTTTCAGATTTTTGTTCCACAGATAACATAGATATTAGCCTATCTAATGCAAAATGGAAAGAAGAAAATCATACCTGAGGAGCTTGGATACCGATTATAGCAGTGATTTCACTTTCATGTATAGATATCTGAATACATGTATTTGAAATGTGTTTAGATATTCTGTTCATTTCATGAAACACCAATTAGAGTCAGTCAGTAGATACATTGATTAATGACATATTGATAAATCATATGTAAAGATTATGATGCAAATGGGAGCTGATATTAAATTAAGCATTACCAGATAGAGGTTTCTGTTTTACATGCTTACTGTGGATCTCTAAAGAACATACCCAAATAATAACAGCTGAAGATGACCTCTCATTTTAATTTGTTTTATTTATCCATTTCTACTCATAGCACTTTTTTGTGGTTCATGATGAGGAAAATGAGCCAAAGAGAATACATAATGCTTTAAATTTAATGAAACTGATTTCCAAAATAAAAGAGTAAATTCACACATACATGCATACCCCACACACAGTTGCATATGCACACATGCGCACTTCCATAATCTGTAATTTAAAAACTATTTTTGTAAAATACATTATCCATTTTCTATCCTATAACAAAGCTACTTAATTTAGTTTAGGCATGAAATTGGTCGCATTATTGTTCTTGTTACATTTACAGCCATGAGACAGACTTGTGGTTCTTCAACAGCTGTGCAGAGCAGAGACGTAAATTTAAGGTAAATGCCATTGCTTTGCTATCTTAGATGAATATTAGTTTATAACATTGTAATCACTTCCTTCATTGTAGGTTAATATCTGATATAAGGTTATCTTTTCCAATAGGTAATTGAAATTATTTTTTTATAATTCTGTGTCAGATAGTTCAAGAATGGAATAGTAAAAAGCAAAAGTAAATTAAACTTAGAGGTCTTATTCTGACTCTGCCGCAAGCTAGTTATGTAAGTTTGAGGAAGTCACTCAACATCTATAAATAAAGACATTGAGCTAACTGATGGACGAAATATAGTATTCTGTGGTTAAAGATTTATCATTTTTTAAGCTAAGTGATAGGCATCTTAATTTTTCAGAAAAAGCTGACTTTGTTGGATATTAACTTATGAGTTAAGGATTATATTTGTTTATTTGTTTGTTTTCACTTTAAAAGCACTTTAATAGCAAACATAGGCAAAAATAATGCTTTGGAATCAAAGTATTAAATCTCATATATATGGAAACCATGTACAAGTATCATTTTGTATAACATCTTAGGAAACTTTGTTTTGATTAATGCCTTGAAAACATTTTATAAATTGTTCTTAGGACAAATATAAGCTACACAAAGAATTATTTTACCTATGTATTTACTTTAATAATTTACATAAAAATATATTGTAGTATAATACAGTTTAACAAATGTCTACCTTCCTCTACTTCTTCACTCCAAAATGTTAAAATTAGCATCAGCAGACAAGAAATTCTTAAATAAGCAAATCAGCATTTCTAAAATTTTACATTCTATGGGTATAAAAACAGAATAAAGCATAAAATGTTAAATAATAAAATATTTATTGGGGGGAAATACTACCTCTGTGGCATATAAAATTGGACATTAATAAATATGTTTAGGGAATTATAAAAATCCATTTTTCGCAGTGGTAAAGAATGAATTTGAATATTACCATTTCAACATTAATTTCTGATTTCTAGAACAGGAAAATTTAAAGCTAGAACACATTTTGTTTCAAATACTGGAAGTGAAATAATCAATAAATTTTTGATATAGGTTTGAGTAGAGAAAACCTATGTAGAAAAACTGAGGTGAAATCAGACAGAATTTTTAATATATATTTTTTTCCATTTATATTTTCTGTATATCAAAAAAATAAGTAGTAAGTCTAATACAGGTTTTATATCATAAACTTAAAGAGAGGTTAATTTAAAAACTATTAACAAGGACAGGTTATGCCTTGTGGAGTCCTGGTTTTTCCATTATAGTAAAGAACATTTCCTTTTTTAAAAATTAATTAATTTATTTTTTATGATGACATGTTAGCAAAATCCAATAAGTTTTAGCTGTATACTTTAACAGTAAGCCATATATATATACTTACCCTGGTGTTCACCTCTCATAGTTAGATTTCTTTCTGTCACCACATATTTGATCCCCTTTACCCCATCTACCTCCCTGCTCCCCTTTCTCCCTACCTTCTGGTAACCACTAGTCTATTGTCAGAATATTACTCAGCCATAAGAAGAGATGAATTACTGCCTTTTGCAACAATGTGGATGGACATCAAGATAATCATGTTAAATGAAATAAGCCAGACAGAAACAGTTGAAAATCACATGATATCACTTATATGTGGGATATAAATCTAAAAACAACAAATGAGCAGGACAAACAAACAGAGACTCATGGACATAGACAATTGTAAAGAACATTTCTTAAAAGGTAGCATGAAATAGGCAGTTTTACAGAAGTGTTATAAAATAAAATCTTTCTAAGAATATTATGATGTTGCCACCCTTGGCCAGCTGACACTCTGTGGAGGAGGATCTAGGACATCTAGTTCATCATTGCTAAGTGTACTTGTGTGGAAAACTTGCATATGATCTACTCATGACATGTAGGAGAAAGAACATATGTTTTAGGTCTGAAGCCTGCCTTTGCCCTTTATTAGTAGACGTTTGGGTAATGTAACCTCATCTCTGGGAGCTTGTTTTCTCATCTTTACAATGGGAATGATACCTTGCAAGATTGTTGTGAAGACCAAAAAGCATACTATATAAAGTAACTACCATAAATCCTTGCACTTATAACGAGTTAATAAATAATTTCCATATGGTGAACTTGTGGAAATTGATATTTAGTCCAAGGTTGTGACAAATATTCTATAATATGGTTACTTTTATTTGGTCATAATTTTTACTTTTTGCTATTCACTATTATATGAAGTGTACCTAATTTATAACAAAGCAACAGTGAGTGTTTTAGGTACTACTAAAGTATCTCCTCACAACATGCATACCTCACACACACCACAGATAAACTTATATTTTAATGTTTGTTTTTCCTACTAGACTGTGAGCTCTATGAAGGCAGGGACCATAAATGTCCTACTCATCTTTAATGCCTAATTCAATACCTGGTGGATAACAGAGCTCAATAAATATTTGCTGAAACAATGAATGAGGAGGAGATTGTGCTGAGAGGAGAGTGGGAGGAGGTATGAGGGCAACAAAACCTTTCACTCATTCAGTGTAAAATGAGTATCATTTGTAATATCCTCAGAGATTTACGATTTTGTTGATGAGATAGTAAGCCTTGCCCACAAATATCATGCCACAGTGGATGTGCTACAGGAATGGAAAAGGCCAAAAGTGCTATAAGAATTTTTAAAAGAAAATTATTAATTCAGGCCAAAGGGATCAAAGAAGGCTTTATGGGGAGGTGACATCTTTGTTGGTCTTAAAGAAAGGGAATTTAATAGAAAGTAAAGGACATTTTTAATGGAGAATCTTTCAAAAGGTGTCATCAAAGATGTAGAGGTAGAAAGTTGTGTGGTCTAGTTAGGCCACATTAAGTACTTTGTTTTGATCATCACAGAGATGTCATACTAAAGGAATGAGTGGGTTAGAGGGGTAGAAATACAAACTGTATAGAGCTTGCAACAAATGCTGCAGTAATTAGTTTGTACTTTATGGTTTAGGTAGCCGGGGCTATTAAAGTGTCTAGATAAGGAAGCGATATGGTCAAAACAGTGTTTTATGAAGATCTACTTAACAATGGTGCATTTAGAGGACATTTTGGTGGGAGTTATGAGAAATCTGGAACAAGGATAATCTTTTAAAAATTATTTATTTAGACATATGACAAATTGAGCTTTATATATGTCAAGTTGGAGGTGATGGCAAAAGACATAAGTTAGAATAGCAAACTTTTAGAAAAATCAGAAAGAGCTTGATGGAGGAGTTGGGGCTAAAGACAAATACTTGTGAAATAATCCAGAGTGTAGATGAATTCACTGGAGAGGAGGACATTTCTGAAAAAAGATAATTTACAAAGAGGAGCTCAGTAATATCCACATTTTTTAGGGCAAGAAGAAAAAGAAGTAGGAGAAAGAAAAGAGGGGAAAAGAAGAATCAAATTGTCATTTATTTATTGAGGAAGGTCAAAGAAAAGGAGAATATTTAAACGATGGAAATTCTCAACTCTCAAGCAATGTCCATGAGAATGAGCATTTTCATGCATTTAATGTTGAATTACAACATTGATGATTTTTAATACCCCTCTTTATCATTTGCCAGTAACTCTTAAGATCTGAAATACTAAAAAGCAATCCATAATAAATGGAAAAAAATCTTACTTTAACATGAATGTTAGATAGAAAAAGGAGAATTAATAAGTGTACTTTTGCTTCTCAGATTGCTGTTATCTTCAATTGGATAAGCAAATTTATATTGCATATATAATGCAGAGTTCCCATAAATTAAATCTGGAAGAAGACTGATTTCTAGGTTAAATTTTCTCTTTTCTTAGTTATCCAAACACTCACTTCTTTCTGTAATCTATTAGGATTTTAAGTGTATATTCCCTTGACTTCTCTACCTTAACTAAAATGAGAGGAAGAAAAAAAGAACATTAATATTGTTAAGGGAGCTCTCTATAGGATTTAAGACTTAGGCTGTAAATTTTATCTTAAGATGTTTGGAGGTGTTGTACAAGTTAAATTGAATAACAAAATGAAGAACAGTGTCAGTATATAATTAAAGACAAAAAGTAAAATTATTTTGAAATTTACTTACATTTACGATTCATTGTGTTATCATCCTGAATTCTACATTTGTACTTGGTTTTCTTAAAATTTCTCTGCTACTTTCACCTTTTCTACTATCCTTTTTCTTCCTTTATCATTCTATTTTTTCTATCATCACATAATCTTGTGCATTTTATCTAATTGCTGCCTTTCATTTCCATATTAAGAAAAGAGTAACTTTAAAGTTCTATAATTATTTAATTCTACCTTGAACCTAAAAGATATTCTAGCATATCACTTTACTAAAACAGTAAAATTGTACTACTTCTTATAATCTAGTTTCTGATATTTAGTTCTTATCTTGCCCCAAGAATAGTGTCCTTTATGCTACTTTAAGCTGTAGTTTAAATATGAAAGCAGATCTACTCTTGTATATCTCAGTGCTAAGAAGGACCTAGAATCCTGAAAAATTTCATTTAGTGCTAGAAATTTCCTGTTACTGATAACATTTATAGGTGGCTCTTTTAAAGTTACCATCAGAATCGTTTCATCATTTCTTAAATTATTTTGTAGGATTTTCTGAACACTTATTAAGAAATGAATGTTCAAAGTAGAATTGCTAGGAATGGTTGTATTAAAAGGCTAGTTTTTCTAAGCAGATCTTGGGTTGTGCTGATTTTGATTATTTTAATGACATTAATTTGGAAGTATGGCATTTGAAGTCATCAAACAAAAGTGTAATGAATTGTTCTTTCAAAAAGCTTAATTCATTTTATCTTAACATGAAAATCATATGAGCTTATTATAAGACTCAAACATTATTTTAAGCTAAATTATAGTTGGGCACTAAGTCACTTTTCACAAAGATACTTAATACATTGCTATAGTGTAGTACATTTTTTTAAAGATGAAAATTATGTTCTCTGATTAGGTGAGAAGAAACCGCTTATGAGAACTAATTGTAGTAGACCTTTGACATTCACACCATATGCCTCTGGAGGTCTTCATGAACCCTCAAATTCAAGAAATTCCTAGTTCAAAGCTATGGAGTGCTCTGTGCTATCTTCCAAATACTGTTCTTATTCTGAATCAAGCCACCGTTGTTTGTAACACAAGTTAACAGCTTTCCAGTGTTCAGTGAAATTTACTTCATGATCAATGTTGTTTTTTTTTACAGCAAAACAATTGTTTTCACATTACATCTTTCTTATATAGGTGAGAACAGGTAGAGAACAGCAAAGCTACACTTGTGATAGAAGAATGCATGGGAGTGATTGGGTTAGTTTTATGTGTGAAAAGCTAGCAATCTAAAGACGAGATCAACCTTCCAGCATGCTTGATTCAGTTTCATGGCTTGACAAATGACAGAGGTGTAACATCTTGGAACTTTGGGGTAATTCAAAAATAATTAGACCAATCCTCCGCATCTGAGAATTTTAAGGGTTCATTCTACTAGATCTTGCAATCTAGTAACTATGAGAAAAATCCAGTGTGAACAAACAAGATCTCCCTACTTTCTTCACTGATATTAAGAGAGACACTCAGTATTATTATTAATATTTTCCTCCTTCTTAATTGTAAATCTCCAATGACATCAATATGTTACCTGGAGTACTCCTTCAAAGTAAAAGTTGTCTGGCATGTTTTAAAGGACATGAGGGAGGCAGTGCCTTGAGTGTGAAGAGAACTCATAGAAGTTTAGTAGTAAGTAGAGGCTGTGTTTTAGCGATCTTTAATTATTGACTGGTTTGTCCCAGACATTCTAAGCTTAGTATTTCACCCCTCAAATTAGAAAGCTGCCGTTTAGATTCAGTTAACAGTTGTTGGTCTTAATCACATCCAGCTTTGCTAAAAGTATTTGGTGGTTATTTTTTTTCTAATTTTTTGTCATTTTGATCATGCTGATCTTTATAGTTTTATCAATATCAACATAGAATCTATAGTATGGTAGTTAAACATTTTGATAACACAAAATAGACAGAAAATCCCTTTGCACAGTATATAAATTCTTACACTTCTGACACTAACACTTGCATTGATGTAAACCTGCCTCTTTGATATCTTCTACTGCTAGTGCTACTGCATGTTCTCAAGTGACAAACCAAGGAACACATTGAGCATTATGATGTGCTGATGTGAGGAAGATCTGTTGCCTCACAGAAAAACTGTAGTAAATTCTTCAAGAGGATATCTTTGTAAAAACAAAAGAAAACTCATAAAGAATCAAATTATTCTCTCTATATTCTACCTTCTTCCCATAGAAACAAGGTTGTGATAGACATTTAAAACATTAATTAGTGATTGACATATGAATAAAGTTTTAGTTCCTCAAAAACTTGGGCATCATTTAAAGTTGTCCTTTTTATTTTAGGAGAATTTATTTTCCTAATCAATAACCATCACCACTCCCCTTTGTACTCTTAGAGTTTGTCTAGGTCAATGGTTTTCAATTCTAAGATATTTCTTGAAAATCTTTCTTAAATGGGGAATATTGCATCCACCCTAGACAATCGAGTTAAAATTTGGGGGGATGGGATCTTGGAAAATCATAATATTTTAAACTCTCCAGGAGATTCTAACATAGCTAATTTATAAAGTAGTAGGTAGGAACCATGAACTACTGGTTCCTGTATTAAAATGTACTGAATTTGAGTTCTGTCATTAATATACTGTGTAGTTTTCCCTCTCTGGGACTCAGTTTTCCAGCCAACACAATGAAAAAAATGCAGTAGTGATACATCAGGTTCCTTTCAGATTCAATAACCTTTGAATCTCACTCCTGCATTTTGTTTTGTTTGTTTGCTTGCTTTTTTTTTTGTTTGTTTTTAATATATGTCTTTAACTCTGGGATAATTAAAAAGGCCCCTTTGCAGGTTTCTTGATATGTCTCTCTGTTCATTCTTTCCAAGATAATTTCTAACAGTATTATCGGAATTTAGTTTTACTATCATTAACTCATATAAAATTATTGGTGATGAACTCATTTCCTTCTCATCTTTTTGTAAAAAAAAAAAATATATCTGGTTTCTAAAGACCTCAGTATATGTCCATTATGCAATTGGCCTCCCTTCAGATATTAGAAACCTTAAGAAGAAAAAAGCTCATTGTCTTCAAGACAGCTAACTGTCTGCTGCAAGGGCCCTGGCTTGCTGATCTCATTGATCACCACCCACCTTTTACATTTTATATAAGCAGCAATGCCAAACTGCTTATAGTTCCTCTATCATTACTTCATGTCTCATGCAGCTGACCTTGCCCTTCTCTTTTCTCAATATGCCCTTCTCCACCTTTCCATCTAGAAAACTTCTGTGCAGCTTCTATATTTTCATTATCAACTTTCTGTGAAGTCTCCTCTGTGCACATATAATGTGGAATTAATTATTCTTTTCTAGATATACATCTGTCTTATACATGCTTCAGTTCTTATATGTATTACAGGAAATTATAATTATTATAAACTCCTTGAAGGCTGAGACTATGTCTTATCTATCTTCATATTTCTAGTCTCTGGCACAAAGTAGGTTTTGCATAGACCATTGCTCCTCTACAACCCTGTCCAGTTCCTCCTTTCCCTTAGACTCCAGATGTGTTTTCTTAGTCACTTCCCGGTACATTTCAATCCAGATCAACTTCTGTCAACTTAAAGTTTTTTAATCTCTTTCTTACGTCATCAATGTTTTACCAATTTTCCTAATCCTATTCTACAGCCTTCAGCTGTAAACCCTTCTAATCTGATTGGGTCATATTCCTCTGCCCTCATGTGAAAATCACCCTGTTTTTCAGCCTTTCAGCAAGGCACTAAAGGCCATATGCCATCATACACCTGATCCATTATAACTATGACTTAATTCTTACTACTTTCTAAACATGCTGTTTATTCATTCATTCATACACACATGTTTATAGGTTGTTTCTCATATGCCTGACACTTTACGGAGCACCACAAACTGTAAGAACTTTGACATCTACTTACCTTTGTTTTCATTTCTCCATTTATTTAGAAGGTCATTCCCACTCTCACCCCTTATCTAGTGTATTCTTCAAGGCCCTACTTCCTTGTCTTTTCTAACTTTTCAAAGAGAAACAATCCCTTACCAATGTCTGTTTTTAGAACCTGTATGTATCAGACTTTTATTCTCCTACATGAATTAGTCACAAAGATAGATTATACCATATTTAATTACAGTTATTTGACAACTTCTCTAACTCAGCTCAGACCATAAATCCTTGGAGGCCAGAAATTACATTTTATTTCTAACACAATGCATGGCACATAGTAGGTGTTAAATAAATCTTTGCAAAATTGAATTGAATTCTGAAAATCGAATTGCTGCTTCTTTGTCAGAATAAGTCCAGGGTATTGCTTCTGTTTAACCTGAAAACAAGTATGAAGTTATAGTATTTATTAGCTTTTCTGTTTTTGTTTGTTTTTGTAAAAGAGAACTTATAAGCAGACATGTATATCAATACCAGACATGATTCAGGTCACGTTATTCACTTCTCTTCACATTACTAATATATCTTGTTTTTTCTCTAGTTAGGGAGTCTGTTCATAAATATATGTCACTGATTTCTTTACCTGGGTAGATAACATCTAATATACTTATTTAACAGTAACAATTACTTATTTTTTCTTCTATCTTTACCTAGATATTATCTTCCAGATTCTATCTTCAGGTTTATGAATTTTTATATACATATACATATTTTGCCTACAATAAACCTACATTTTACCCCTTAAATTGCCTACATTTTACCCCTTATTTAGTCTGTTTCTTTTAAACAAGACGTACTGTTTCACTTTTCTGTACTAGCCATACTTCGAACCTCACTAAATATAATGATACTTTTACTAGGGAACTGAAATAAGAAATCTGCTTGATAAAATTATATTGAAAATGTACAGGATTACAAGATGTGAACATTTCTCAGATATTATTAAGGAACTATACTTCCTACATGATTTATTGGCATATAATTTTTACGAGTTAATTGTCTGTTGCTTTAACCATGTGAATTTTGGATATTTCCAATAAAATACTATCTAAATTTACTATAGAGTTTATTAGTTGCTCTACTATATTGGACCAGTATAGCTCCTCAAAGATGATAAAAAAAGACTAACATTCCTTTTAGCCCCCTGTTCTACTTGTGTAGCCTTTGTCTTCATAGTCACAAGAAAGCTGCCTCTTTTCTAGGCATCATGTTTGTGTTCCAGGTAGAATAAAGGGGAAAGCAGAATATAAATAAGTGCATGCCAGCTGAATCCCATCTCTCTTTTCCCCCATTTAATAACAAGTTTTCCCAGAATCCTCACACAGTGGCTTGTTTCCATCTCATTGGCCTGAACAGTATCACGTGAACACTCATCGCTTTGAATGAGTTGTTTATGTTTAACCAGACACTTTGTCACACTGAACGAAGTTTGGATCCTTTTGGTAGAGAAGACAGGAAGGATGAATTTTGGGATAGGTGACTTTCAGTGTTTGACACTAACAGATTACCGTGGACGTTGACTCATGGGGCCCAAGGGATATGTGAAAAGAGATTTTGTAACTTGAGATACTTTCATGACGAATTTTTTTTTTCCCCTAGGAAAATATAGAAATACACAGACTTATGTATTAATGTGGATAAATTTCAGTGACTGACAGGGCTTTTTTTCTAAGTTTTAATATTTTTAGTTATAACTAAAATGTTATTAAGGACTCAGTACATACTCAGTACAAGGTAAGGCACAATGCAAAGTAAACTAAGCACAAGTGATTCTTCCCCTGCAAGAGCTTACTACTGAAGCTTGGCAGCGCTGCTGAGGCTCCCCGCTGGAATATACATAGGCTGTGCAACAAACACTGGAAAGTTTAAATAAGTAAAGCATATGCATAGTTTTAAAATAGAGAAGCATTTTTTTTTGAAGAATGGTGAAAAATAGGCATAGGAGCTGAATTTTAAACATGTTAAGGTCAAAATTTTTTTATTTGGCTATTATATATTAGGTGGTAGTATTGCTATAAAGTGCATGAAATTCTCAACTTTCCTTTCACTACAGTGAAGACAGAAGACATATTCCATAGTTTTTTTTTTTTTATTTCCTGAAATAATCTGTATTATAAACAACTACACTAGAAAAATAGATACTTTGTGGGGCAACTAGATGTTCCAGGAAAACCTTCTCTCCCCCCCCCACCCGCCCCGCCCCACACTGTTAGTCCCTCTGACATAAGAGAATTCCTGCTGTGCTCTAGTTTCCAGCTGCTTTGCCCTGATTGGTCATTTTATCCCCACATCAACCCCAGAATTGATTATCACCGTCCCTTTTTTACCTATGAGAAATCAGAACCAGAAAAATTAATTTACTTTCCCAAGGACCCAGGGTTGAATGGTTCCATCTGGTTACAAGATCATTTTGCCCACCACCCTTTGTATTTGGAATGAGTGAATCATTTTCTCAGGAATTCTGTTTTGGGATGGGCAGGAGGATATGAAGGGAATACATTTCTCATTCTGTGCAGGCTGCCTATCTCTGGTTGAAGGCCCACCAAGCTGGGGGAATAAGAATGGGAGATCCCTATGCTGTCTGGGACTCTGCCCAACCAAATCAAGATAATTCTTGTTAGTGTTTGTCATTATTTCAACCAGGGCACCATGAGAATAAGAATTAGTCATTGGTTTTGGTCTGAGATACTGTAAATGCATAATGATTTTTAATAATCGTATCTTCTCTAATAGATCTTGCATGCTTTCTAGTAATTATCCAGAATGAAATTAAAATGAACTTAGTCCATCTTCTTCTTAAAATGTGTGGTTTATGGAATTAGGGCAATTGGATTTTATCTTTCAAACAAACGAAATATTATAATGGAGTTTTCTTTAGAGAAAAATCATAAATTTAGAAAGCAAAGAAAGTAAGCCAAATAGCCATATTATTTTTATTCTTTATAGTTAAATTGTGAATTTTAAAGGAATTTTCTACCTATTTTATCTACTCTTTCTGTATGTAGTTTCTTTTAATTTTATGTCTAATATTCACTTTCAATAGGCATCTTGTATGGCTAGGAGGATCAACCCCTTAATATATGGCCAGTCCAGGCTAGTATATGGTAGATTGAGTACAAGGTAATAGGAAGGAGTAGGAAATCTTTCTCTTCTTCTTTTCCTTCCTTCCTTTCTATTTTTCCTTTCCTGCCTCCCTTCCTCCCATACTCGGTTTTGAGGCCCTATTTTGCAACCCCTTTGATAAATATTAGAACATTAAATCAATCTATTGAATACAGAGATACATATGTGTATACTAAAAAAGACAGGTGCTTTCTGGTTCATGATTCCTGAGTCTTTGAGGACATCGGAACTTGTCGGAAGCAATGTGCATTTAAACAGTCACGTTTCTCATGGAAACTGATAAAAGGGTTACTCAATGCTAAGATGTGTGCTGCCATCACTAAGGGGTCAAAACAACATTATTTCAGAGTTTCATACAAATACATTACTTTAAAAGAAACACCTATTCTTGCACCAATTGATAGTGAGGAATACTTCTGAAGAACCAAATTAGAAATGATTACTTATGCCATTGATGTAGTTATGTTATTTGGCATTCCCATTCAATAATCTCCAACATTGCTAGAGTAAAACAGAGATGGTTAATATATTTTCTTTTTTCCCACCTTTTTGTTAATATATACTATTAAAATATATATTAAATTAATAAAAAAGTTTAGGAGTAATATAGAAATAAATTGAAAGCCTACTTTATAGAATTTCATATGGAATGTGATTATCGTGCTGCAGTAGAAAAACCACAAGCTAAAAACAAAACAGCAGTAAGATTTAAAAACTAGTTTACAGTATTCCTGTATATTAGAATATATGTCCTCAATCACTCCATCAAAGTACTCAGTGTGTTATACACTTTTCTGGACAGACACCAGGTGCCATAGGGAAATCAAAGATGTTCTGATCCTCAGGGAGTTGACAGTCTGACTATATAAAAAAATCAGGATAATGAACATTCTTTAAGACATTTTAAACACAATTCGTTAGTTTAAGGGAAAAGATGACAATTGTGGCAGGTTTAGAACATTATATGGGACAAATTGAATGTTTTTTATTCTCTTAAGTGTTCAGTGAATCAGCCATCATTTATAGACTGAGAAGAATAAGGTTTTCTTTATTTTTGTGCCTCCTGATGCTTTGTTTATGGTTCTATAAAATTTGTTTAGGACTGAGCTCCAGAGTCAAAGAGTGATATTGAAGTATAAGAAGAAGTCTAAGGATAACAAGTAATATTATAGGGATGATTAAGAGGAAATGGGAGAGCCTATTACAAAGGAGTTTACCCAGATTGAAAAGGAGAAAAAAGTATTTAAATAATTTTCTCACATTGAAAAAAATCATCATGCCCAGGTATCAAGCATTTATCTTTCTGGATTACTTAGATTAAGGGAAGAGTAAGTGATTTACCTTACTTTCATGAGAAAAATCAGAGAAATTATAAGCTGGAACTTCATGTCAGTGAAGGTTTTTCAGAGTTAACATGTTTAATGAAAAACATTTATAACTACTGTCTTAAGTTCTATTTTCATTGCACAATCACAATTTTGAGTGATTATTAAAGCAATACGTGCTTGTAAAAATAATTCAGGCAATTCTGAAAGGCATAAACAAATTGAAATTCACCTGAATTCCAACCTCCCACTGATCTTATTAACACAGATACGTATGTGTTTACTTGCATTTGTGCAGGCATTTATATGACATCATCATGTCAGCCAAGAAATGAATGCAGTTTTATATTTTATAGTTCTTTTAAAACTGAAGATTCGTTTGTATATCCATTCATTGGAATATAGCTTAGTTTAGGAACATAGAAAAACATGTATGTGTTGTAAATGGCCTGTTGGTGTTTGGTTTATACTTTGTAATAAAGGTAAGGGACCAGACTCTGTGGTGTATGAGAGAGGCTTTGAGTTCAAGAACTGATTCCACCATTCACTAGCTGTATTACTTGAGGAGAACATTTCACTTGAGTAACATTCTTATTTTTTTTTCTGTCAACCGAGAAGATTTGAACTTTTTGGCTCTGAAAAATGTATTATCCTGATGATTTATTTTTGGCAAAAGAATATACCTTTCAGTAGTTTTATATTTGCAAAAAGTTGGCTTTCTTTACATGTTACATGTTAAAAGCTTTTAACTTTGATAATGAGTTTTTGCCGGGAGAGCAAAAACAAAAAGAAACAAGATTACTTTAAAATTTTAAAATTTATAACTCACTCACTGAGGTTAAAATATTCTGATACCTGAGAAAAAGTGAAATTTGTTGTTAGAATATTATACAAGGTGAATATTCATTACATACAAATAAGTTTTCATTTCATTATGTTCCACATGCCCCATGACATGCCAGCTTATCTGTTTAGAGCACTTTTCTATGTGCTCAATTATATATATAAGGCTTTTAATGAAGAAAAATAAAATAAGGAATATTTAGAAATATAATTATATAGAGGTCACAACTGTGAAAATTGCTTTTCTCACAATCACTATAACTTGCCTTTATTGCCTAAATTACATAGTAATAAAAATTATTTTTATACTCCTAGAGCAGCCAGTCTTGGTTCTTTGCAAGAATTTGCAATATATTTATCCAAATAGAAAATAGTTCTCTTCTTTTATTGTAGTCACTTTTGATACAGTGTTTTCTAGTACATTTGAAGCCAAGAGTTGAAATATTTCAGATACTCAGAAATGGAAAAAGAAAAAAACTTGAAAATAGTCCCTTAGTAAAACTGTTTGTTCTTGTTTATTTATCATAATGGCTATTATTCAGTCAAATCAATATTCATGAATTATGGGAAGGAATGTAGATCTGGGGTCAGAAACATTGAGCCATAACACTGTTAAAGATTATGAGAACTTGGGCAAAACACCTAATTCTTCTGAGCCTCAGTTGTCTTATATGATGAGTTGCTAAATAATATGCATGAAAATGTAATACAAATATGTGACAATAAATTTTTATTTTTTCCTATATAATGAAAACACTTATAAAAAATAGAATTCTGAATGATATATTGAACTAAGAATTCAAATTTCAATGTTTACTTCTTCAGAAGTTAACAGCATATAAACAGATAGGCTTTATCTCTTGTGCCAGTTCATTCATTTTTCAAGAAATAAATAACATCTGTAGAAAAGCTCTAAATTTATTTCCCATTTATAATAAAAGATTAAAAGGAGACTGTTTTGTTGACAGATTACAAGGGTATCATATTCCACCAGTTAGAATCTCATTGAATGATTTACATACATGAAGTAGAAGACTATGTAACAATAATAAACTGACTTCCCTTCTAATGGCACTGAGTGTGTGTTTGAATACATGTAAACATAAGCTGAATCCTTTAAAAGATGAAAATAAGTTTCTGCTTGTTAAATTCAGATATATGTTTGTTAAAACATAAACAGAACCCAGTTTAGAAAAGATGTTCCAAAAGTACCACAGTTATATATGCTTCAAACACATTCCAGATTATGTGCTGGTTTTTCTTGACTCTCCATTAATGCATTTGCTATTAATCCTCTGATTATTTTTTATTGAAGTTTATTTTAGATATATCTTTTCTTAATCTTTTTCAGTGTAAATAGAATACAATATTTTTTTAAAAAAAATAGCCTTAGAGAAAAAATTTATTTATGCTAATAACAGAGTAGGCCAAAAATGTAAGGGATAGCATTATTTGATATTATGCTTATTCCACTAATTAATATTAGCCAAATAAATATTATGGCATTTACAAAACTTTACCAATGTTTTTAAAGTCAGAAAATGTTTAACAAATAAAATATCTTTAAAAACTAGGATGTGTGCATTACTGTTTGAAACATACACATAACCACCGAGATTAGTGTGATGTGATTTGTCCCACAGCTGCTTCAAATTAAGAACAGGTGTTGAAGACAGATTATGCAAATACTCATATTAATGTAATTGTCAAATTGGTGTGTTTACCATTGTGCTTTTAAAAGTAGACTGTACTCCTATTTTAAATGTAAATTACTTTCATTCTTGAGAGCAGCTATTGGGTAATGAAACTTGATCCTGGCTTAGAAATAAATAATTTCTAATAGACAGTAAAACAATTTTAAAATTTAACACTCTTTCCCAGTAAACGCTTTCGTGTGTATATATATATATGTATATATATATGTGTACATATGTGTATACACACACACACACACACACATATAAAAAGCAATTCTATATTATTTTTAGTACTTTTATATGTATTTCATGATGGTTTTGTGAAAATTTGAGTTGAATCTGGCACTGAGCTACTATTTTATTTTATTTTTTATTGTGATGTGTGGTGATTTCTATGATAGCTTTTGATCTCTCCATCTTTTCTAATTCAGAACTCAGCTTTCTATCTTTCTGGATGTAAACTCTCAAATATATTCTTAGGAGAAATTGCATTATATTTATTTTAATAATAATCTTACCTCATGGAATATACTAACCTTTAATCAAATTTTAATATTTTAAATATTTAAACAATACGTTTTGGTATTTTAAACTATGTTTTGTGACTATAGAGCAGCCTTTAGCTACTAGTTCATCCAAGTACCTCTGTAAGGATTTTGTGCTTGCCTAATATCATGATACAGACAGATACCTCTGCCCCACAAAAGTCTTTATTCTAGTCTCTACCAGGTCTCCTAGTCTCCTTAGTGACAAGGATTTGTGGGTCATTATATCTTAATGGGTGACTAGGCCAGTGAAAAGGAGGTTGAGGATCAAACAGGGATGTTACAGAAGTCACATTTCTTGTGTTCTGTTTCTTTTTTAATTCCTTTTTTTTTTCTAACAAATTCTAAAGCATTTATAATTTTTCACTTGGCTAGCATATTTTCAGTGCTCACTTTGTGTACCTGGTAATGTGTTTATTCGTGTTTTCTCGTTCCACAGAATGGGGAACTGAGGTTTAGAAAATTACATGATCCAAGGTCATGTAACTGATAGTTTAAGCTGGAATGTGAATTCAACTCCAGATTCCAGTTTCTGTGCTTTTACTCTGCCATTAATCACTGATAGCATAGAGCCTCTAAATTGCTGTTCAGAATAACTCAAATTTTTATTTTTAGAAAATAAGATCAAAATAAGGGGGGTGACAAGTTATTAAAATATGAATACTGCATTTTCTTGAATGCCTTCATGGTATGCAATCCAGGTCAATTTGTGGTTAAGATAAAGAAGTGGTTCTCAGGTGGAGGGGTGGAGATGCATGGGGTCTCTCCCATGGAGGAGGCCCCTATCACCATTACCATTGAAAGATTCTGCTGGAGTGTAACTGACTCCTTTTATTTCCTTATCTTCAGCACCTCATCATCCCCACCTGCTGGGAAGCACTGTTAAGAAGGCAAATGGCCTTGGTAATGAAATAAGGTATTTACCCAACAATGTATACAATAATCTTTTGATATGAAAGAAAAAAGTGGCAATGCTGGACCTCCACTCATAGTTTTCTTGGCAACATGGACGTTTTCTTGTTGAATGGTAAAGATTTTTGGTTGGAAAGAGTGCTGTCTTTTAAATAATTGATCCTCTTCAGGTTTTCTCTCTCCCTCACATCACAGTCAGGAGAGAGAAGAGTTTGATAGGGAGTAAAACATAATCAGTGATGCTAACAAGATAAGCTTCTGTGTATGAAGCTTACAATCTCTATTTCTCATTGAAGTGTCTATCATTTATCATTTTTGGCAAGAAAAGGATCTGCCACTGAGACCAACAGCAGATAAAAAGTAGCTGATCCAAGGGCTACTGCTGCTTCCCCTGCAGGGATCAGAAAAGAGACTGCCATATCCTCCAGTCCCCTCATAAATTCCTAGGGGTGACTGTGATCTGAATTGCTCCCTGCTAAGGAATAAAGCATGTAGTAAAAGAGATGGTGGTACTTTCTAAATTTGGACAAATGAAGGTATGATAGTGTTTTGTTTTAATACATAGTAATAGGTATAACAGTGGCTCTTCATGCTTCATTCATTCAATCAAGTCCTAATCCAAAAATGCATTCTCATGAAAAAGATCACCAAAAGGTAATTAAAGGTTTTGGCCAATCCGTAGACTCCAAGATATCTAGGGTTAGAGACAGTATGAAGCTGTGATGGTCTGTGATATAAGTAAAGCAATGAGTGTTTCTTTTCGGTCCTGCCACTCACAGCTTTTGATATTTCTGGTGACAGATGCATTTCAGAAGTACTTTGAATAACAGTTTTTCACTTGTTTGATAATTAAGAGTATATTGCCACAAGTCTACAGGCTAAACTGAGATTTCGGCTAATAATAACTTTATGGATACTTTTATTGCTTTATGAATAACAACACTAAAAGAAATTGAAGGCTACATAGTACACTCATTCTATTACTATCTGTTTGTTCTATTTTTTAGCTATTGAAATTAATACATAATATATTGTTTTTATGTTAAGCAAGAAAGACTTTATATAATGTTGATTTCTACCCTGAATCCTTGGGCTCTAACCCTATGTGTATATTCTTGGACAGTAAGTCAAGGTGAAAAATCTACTATTGATTCTGTGCTTGCTGACTTGATTTGAAATCTTCAGAATATAGACTTACTCAGAGATTGGAAGCTGATTTAATACATTGTACTGGCCATTCTGAAAGCCATTTCAATAGACTCTGTACCATGGCATTTGTTTTAGAAATAATTGCATGCAAGTGTAGTTTAACATCTGTACTATGTCTCTTAATCCTAACCAGGTATTTTTCATTAGATATAGCTTGAAAATCACAATAAGAAAAGTATATCATCTGTGAAATTATATTCTGAATGCCCCAAATAGCAAAGAAAGGGGCAGTATCCAATTAAATCTGGTATGAAGCATTTCTTTTTTTTTTCTGAACCCCAAATTTAAAAATGTTTATTTCATTTCTCTTAGTGCTGCATTATAAAATTGAATTGAGGTCTTCTGTTTTCCATTTTTTCACTTCAGTTTACCACAAAACTTCCTTGAAGATGAAAATATGCAGCTGTATCAAATTAAATTATTTTCTTCTTGCTTGGTAATACAAAATTTAAGTTATTTTTGTATTTTTCTGGCAATACATTTCACATAAGTTAAGTTTTAGTACACTATATTCTTACAAACAAAATTTTCCAAGTGGAATTTTGATACTGAATTGACTACATACTATAATTTACTAGTGTACTTAAGGAACTAGGGAAAGACTATTAAGGAATAAAACGTATGCAAGACCTAGGAGAACAACTGATTAGGATGTAGAGGAGGGCGGTTTCTGGAAACAAAAAGTTATTTCTTCCTATCATAAAGATTTAAATGAATGTCTTGTGCTATTTTGTATTTGTCACAATTACTTCTTCAGGATTATAGTAATATGATCCTACATTCCTCAGAAATGCTTTTACTATTTGACCGTTTATTTAATCCTCCAAGAGAAGAGGCGGGTGGTGTACACATGCAATGATGAGAAATTTGAAGAACATAAAAGCCGCTTTGCTTTGCATGAGACTCTTGAAGATCTGGCTTCTGCTTTGCTTTCTGTCCTCATCTCTGTCACCCTCTCTTTTCCAGCATTCTTTTTCTGACCTTGCTAGACTGTCTGTGTTTCTCTGAATGCAGCAGGGGTCATATACCTTTAAACCTTCCTATAGGCTCTCCCTGGGTCTTAAATGCTCTCCAGCTCCACCCTACCTCACACCCATTTGTACGCTATTGTCCATTCATTATCACCTAGTTTAAAATCCTTTTCTAACCCCTATCTGTCATGTAAGTACTTTTCTGTTATGCTCCCATAGCACCCTGTCCATAAATCTGTCATAATACTTATTGTGATCCCCATCACTACTAGTCTCTCTTCCCAAGTTGTTTATAAACTCTGGGTTAGGGACTCATACTTGACTTTATATCCCAATTCTTAACCTAGTTAGTAGTAGTATTCTGTAATAACCTGCAGAAGTGAGAAGGACTCTTACCAAAATTTGGTTCAGATGTCCAAGCTGATGACACTCCACACACCAAAAGAATTTGAGAGAAATGTTATTGCTCACATGAGGGGCTCCTGATGAGAGACGTTTGGGGCACAAGCAGGCCCAGCCTAGCTTGGGAAAGTGGGAGGAGTAAATTGGGTCTTTATAGGTGGCAATGTGGGAGGTGCTGAGGAAAGATCCCTTGAGCAGGTAGCTAGTTTAAATTTACTTCAGGTTGGCAGAGGAGGACATTTATGTGTAAGCTTTCTGCTCAGATGTAGAGCCACAAGTGAAAAGAATGTTGAGTCAGCAGTCAAAATAAAAAATGGAGTCAGACTATTGTGACACAAAATAGGTGCTCATTAAATATTTGGTATTTAAAATAGTGAATGACCTACAGTCAGTAATTAATCTTCATATTATCAAAAGATACATTTTAAGCACTTATCTCTCCTATACACCATCCATTGCTATGTGCTTTCTCATTTTATAAAGTTGTTTTAGCATGGCGTGTTTCTTGCATTATATTACTTCACCTAACCTCCTCAATATTAACAAGAGACGGCTACGTTTTCTTTTAACATAACATAATAAGAAGAACAGAAAAGTAAGGACTATTATTTTTATGTGAGCATAAGGTACTTCTGCCTAGCCTTAATTTACCCAGCAGTAACAAACCTTATATGTAGAATCTGTCTGCTTTAATCTATTAATTACTATATACTTAAAATTTTGTCTTCCACTTTCCAGATGTCCATTCAGCTCCTATTTATTTTGTATAGAAGAGCTTTAAAAAATCTCTTGAACAAAGGAAAATGTATGCAATAAGTAAGTCAAAATACAACAGTCCACCAGCACTGTGCAGGAGTATCTCATACCAGAAGTATCTGTTGACTGCTGCCTTCATTACCTCTCAAAATAACTACGTCACCTGTTAGGAGTACTATGGGCATTTTTCATCTTTCAGTGACCTTAGGTGCAAGAAAGATATTTTATAAACATCCCTGGAGATTCAAGTTGTCTACCTAGTCAGTGAACAGGGTAGGTTTTATATTTCTCATAGATAGCTGCCAGGTCATCTGCCCCCTCCTTGATCTTAGCCTCACCTGTACAGACAGCTGGGCTCTGTGGGAGAGATGTCCGTATCTTTTCTATTCTTGGATCCTCTGCTGAGATTTCTAACAAGGGTACCAATTAGTGCCAGTTATGATGGTGGCTTTCTGAGGTGAATAAGAAAGGGATTAACTAAAAACCAGGCAAAAAAAGCTGACTTCAATACTGTCATATTTTGTAATCTTTGTTCATTCTTCAGTATTTTTTAACCATGAAATAAGGATTGAATCTTATTTTAGGAATGTTTTAGGAACATTAGCCAATTCAATTGCTTAATATTAAGTACTGTAAAATCTCAAATCCTCCAAATATCTATGATATGTGCATTGAGACAATGGCCACCAATAAACTTTCTTTGTTAATGTTTACCTAACCTTTTTTTTAAAAATACATATACTTAAGTTTAAAATCTGTTGAACAATGAAAAATAAAAGAGTGTATAATCTTAAATTACTATAAAAATAAAAGATGCTAATACTCATCAGTAATCAATACATTAATAAACTGTGCCTGTATTGATATTTTTATTCAACCTAATATGGGGTGTTTTTTTTTTTTTGCCATTTTTACATATTAAATTGTGCTTTGTAGAATGTAAAGTCTGATTATACAAGCTGATATTTCAAGGAGAGGAAATGATGTATTTATAAGGCTGAAATAGTAATAGCTATTTGTGATTACTTTACTTAACTTTGCTAACAGTAAAATATGAAGCCAAGATCATGGTTTTCAGCCTTTCTTTGGTCTATTGCCTAAAAATGGGTTATAATCAAAATTTGCTCCAAAATGTATTTTAAAAGCTATCAAAATTTAATTCTAATGTTGGTAGTGTGACCATTGATTGAAATATCATCTTGTTAGTTTATATCTTTGATTTCAAGTTATGGAAATAGACATAATACATAAATAGAAAAGTAGAATTCATCCAAAGGATATAGAGTTTCTCACAGAGTACAAAGGAAAACTAAACAAAATTCTGGTCTCAGAAAGGACAAGAGGCAGAGCTAGATCTCATGCAAAGGCTCCTTGGGTCACAGTATTGGATTGGATGGATTCCTATTTATTTTACAGATGTCACATACTTTAAGAATCAGTTCCTAGGAGAGGGAGTGTGATTGGTTTACTTGTGTTAGCCATCCACCCTTGAGCCAATCCCATCAATTTACATCTGAATGTTGTTGGAGCTGAGGTGCAGAATGACGGTGGTCTCCAAAGGAAAACACTGGTGCTATTAGAGGACTAGATGCTGGGTAGACAAAAATCAATAAATTTCCTCTCTTTGAGAAATACAAGAGCATAGAGAAATATAGAGAATTAGCACCAACTAACACATTTTCACATGAAGTTTCACTAATTTTTAGAATTATACCTCAATCCCTCCAATATATATGCTTTTAAAAATTATATAAAAATAAAATTTATTTTAAAGAAGTTTGCTTTCTATTTAAGTAAATACAATCTTAACCACATTTCTAATTTGAATAATTCCTCTATTAAGGAAATAATAGTCCTTAATTTAATTTTGTAAATTTGGATTTTCTTGTTGAGTGTTATACCAACAAATCGTATCAATTGGGCACATTTTTACCAAAAGAAAAAAATATATATATACTATTTTTAAATTTTTACACTAATCCATGAAAAAAAGCATAAAATGATAAACATGTATTAATAAATAAAATAACTTTAACAATACTCTCCATGGCTTTGAACCAAGTTTTAAAAAATCTGTTTGATTCGGTGGACCTAAGGAATCAAAATTCTTTCTTGTTATTCCTCAACACACCACCACCACCTCCATCTACCTTCACGTCTTACTGATTGAGCTGTATTCCATGATTAATGATAATATTAGAAACATTTGCTATTTTTTATTGTTCTTTCACCCTGCTACAGCACTTGCTTATCCATTCTCCAAGCTATATGGCTTTTCTTACTCTTATTCTCAAGGAAGCTAATGAATATTCCTTTTTTAAAAATCACAATATCAAGCAGTATTATCTCCAACTTCAGCTTAGCCTTTATGGCTATTTAGCAACTGTTTAACTGGTCTTTAACACCTTACTTGCCCTCTCCCTACATCAGCTTTCTATTTTCCCTGTACCCTTTAAGCTCCTACTTCACACCTAGCCCCTTTACTCTCAGTGACCTCACCTCCAACTTTGACTTCCAAAAGAAAATTTAGAGGCTGCCAGGCGAGAACTCCCTCAGCCTCTCTCATCTCTATTCCTAAAACAAACTTATTGGCACCTCTAATTATGCCCTTTTGTATCACAATGAGATATTTTCTCCAAGGCCAATCTGTCTTCCTATGCATAATACCTGCCCCTGCCCATCTTTTCTATGACCTTGTCCTGTCAGCTAGACATATGCTTTCCTATATATTCAGTCTCCCATTTTGCTGCATCTTCTCATCTTTAAAATAAAAAACACCAACAAATCAAAATCTTACATCAACCTTTATTTTATATCAGGCAATCTTCCTAATCCTCCTTTTACCTTCATCATTAAACTTTTGGAAATAATTGTTTACACTTCAACATCCATTCCTTCTTCAACATACTATATTTTGGTTTCTGTCTCTACTACCCTTCTGAAATTATTCTATTAAATATCACTGACAACCTCAGAGAGCTGTATTCAAGTCTCAGCCTACTGGACCCTCTCAAAACATTTGAGACTTTTGATACTACTTCTCTGACTATACCTTTTCTCTGTATTTTGATGGCTTTTCTCACCTTTGTCCATAACTTTTTGTTGTTGTTATTGTTTAACTATTATGTCAGTGATGCTGAACTCTGGCTGCATATTATCATTACCTAGGATGCTTAGTAAAAAAAAAAAAAAAAAAAAAAAAAAAAAAAAAAAAGCCTGACTCCACTCTAGCCTAATTAAGCCAGAACTCAGGAGGTAGAACCCAGCATGAATATTTATTCAGAGCTCCCCAGCCCAGACGATGTTAAGACATGGCTATGGGTTGAGAACCATTCCTTTAGATGATCACAGTGACAGAACTTATGTACTCTCTGCAGGGTTACTGCCATGTAAGGTGGTAATCTCAGACATCTATATATCTTGCCTTCTTTCCTAAACTTAAGGCTTGCGTACTCAAAGTCTACTGGAAATATCTACCCAATATCTTGCAGTCACCTCTAATTTAATATTTCCAAGTGAAGCAGATTCTCTTTCATTCCTTAAAAATTTATTTTTTCATTTTCTTACCTTGCTAGTGGTATCGCAGTCTACTCTCAGTGTACCTAATCATGCACTCTATCACTCAGTCACTCAGGTTGTCTTCAAATCCTTTGAAGTTTCTCTCTCTTCAAATTGAGTATCCTTTTCTCCTTCTCTATGCTGCTGAATCAGTCCTTGCTATAACTCTCTGGTTAGCCTTTGGACATCTTAGGCTGCCAGCCACCAGTTTTTCCCGATTTCAGACATCCCACACACTCATGCTTTTCTTGTTTTCTAGAAAGAATAGCTATTACACTCCTTTACCTTAAGATGTAACAGAAATATCCTTTGTCTGATGAGCAGAACTTTCCATAGTACTAACCTCTCCAGCCTTATCTTTCATCACTTCTCCCCATCCATACCACATTCCTACCATACCCAAATTATCAAATTTCTTAGGCGCAATCCTAAATCCTTTGGATTCTCCCTTACTTCTCTGCTGCCTCTTTTTTCCCCAAGTAATAAATTTCTACTCATTCCTTGGGAGTCAGCTAGAAAATAACTTTTTTCAATATGATCAAGCTGTACTTTTTACCTCTTCAACAATCTATTTGTATTTAATGTAGCGTATCTTGATCAAGGATTCATCTAGATTTCAGAAGGACTGTTAACATAAATGGTAGAAAAATCCTCAATTTCACTTCTATTTAAGAGTAAATATTCTCTTTTATTTTCAATGTAAATAACAAACCACAGTATTTGTGACATTGTCCGTATTAGCAGTATCTCTGACATTATCACCAATTAAGGTATTTTCATATCATATCACAGTTGGCAAAAATACCTAGAAATATTATTAATGCTTATTACTACTTTAAAATTATAGTGGTTATGAAACCTGCCACTATATCTTATAATTTAATGCATTAATAAAGAAGTAAATATTAATATTTCACAAATGTTGCTTTGTAAATATTTTGAAAACTGAATTGAAATTTGGAATTAGAAAATTAGAAAAACCGATTTCCTCTTTAATTCCTTATATTTTATTTTATGCAATTAAACATTTTTCTGAGTAGGCTTTTTAGATTTTACCAGATTGCCAAAGAGGTTCGAAACACACAAAAAAAGCCAGGAACCCCTGCAAATGGCATTTATTTAGTGGCACCCTAATTTTCTAGGCTGTTTTTCCCACTGTCTTTGGAGATAAGGACAATTTTTATTCATTTTTATAGCCACATGACTAATATAGTTTATAGCATATAGTAGGTATTATAAAAGTGTTGACTGAATAATAGAATAAAACAATGAAAAAATCACCTGTCACACGCGTATCCTGACACAAAAGATAGTATTTCTCAAAGTGTGATCACAGTTACCAAGATGCTTGTTGAAATGAATATTTCTAGGTCCTATCCAAGATCTTATGATTCTGAATCTCTAGGAATGAAGCCTTGAATCTGTGATTATTACAGGTTATCCAGAAATTTTTTTACTTGCTAAAGTTTGAGAATCTGTACAGTAGGATGCACAGCAGCTTAAAAAAAAAAAATAGAAGCATGGACTTTTGTAAATAATTTCGGCTCCCCGGCTTCATCTGCAAAGCCACACCATGATGGCCACACCATGGTCTGCTCAATATCATACGTGGGTTTTGCAGCTTGTGCACAGAAGGATGTAAGGTAGGGCTAACTGCTTCTTCAGAATGAAGAATGAAAAGTCTTTAGGCAAATGCTCATATTGATTTGGTCCTCTGGATGAAGTACTTTGAATTTGCAAAGAAGGTGTACATATCATCCTGGTACAACCCTGGTCACACTGTCCGTGGGACGATTTCTGTCATATGTGATGAATGACCCCAGAACATTCAAACAAACCAAAAAACTTTAAAACAGTTGGAGTGGCAAAAAGACCAGTCAACCACTTAATTTAGTTTTTGTTTTATTCATGTCAAGAATGTCCACTTTTAAATTTTTGCGCCTTTAAAATGTAGGCCACTATATCATTCAGATTTTACTCCAAATGTTGTGACCCTAAAATATTTTAACACATTAAAGAAAAATTTGAACATACTTTTAGCCAACCTCAAGAAACAAATTATAATTTAAAATATTTTCACTTGTCAGGAGAGATCAACATGTAATACCTACTTTTCTATAAAAAATATACTTTCATCAACTTTTAAAAAAACATATTCTTTTAGAAATCATTTTACCTTGTCACTGAATGCAAACACACTCTAATAACAGATGGAAAGCTGTTCGAATATAGATACAATGGCTTGAGATTTTTCGTATCCTTTACAGAGTATAGAATTTTTGTATCCTTTACACATAGTAGGACTTTAATAAATTTTCTATTTGAAAAAAAATGAATGTTATTCTGAAGCAATAATGAAAGTTAATAAATATTAAGTTCATATCTAATAAACATTAAGTATATGAGTAGCAGCACTATTCTAAGTACTTTACAAATCAATGTATTTAATAATCATATGACAGTGTTACTTATTACCCCCTTTTTAGAGAGGAGGGGCCAAGAGAGGCTAAGTATCTTGCTCAAGGTCACATTTCTAGCTAGTGTTGAGTCAAGGTCTAAACTCTGGCAGACTGTCTCCAGAGCTAGTGTTCCTATTTTCAACACTAAATGACTTACTCTTCATTGTTTTAACAGAAAATTACTGATACATATTTAACTAAAGAATAGATTCCTTCTGAAGTTAATGTTGAAAGCCCATTCTAGTACACTGTCTTGGCCTTTTCACTGTTAAAATGTTCTTTGGTGCTTATTTGAAACAGATGTAAACACTTAAAACATCCATTCACATTGTATTTCCCTGTGATTTGCTGGACTATGTCAGGTTGCCTCCAGGAGACCCATTTCTAAATGACTGATTTCATTTGTCTTTCTACTCCTTTACAGACCTGCACCTTCAGGGAGCTGTTAAAGCATGGTTGGTCAGAGGTTTATTAGCATCTCTTGCCAACATTCTGTCTCTTCAGTTGTAGAAAGCTCTAGGACAGCCAGAAGAAGCTGGGTGGGTTTTTCAAAGCACAGTTTCTTCAAGCTTTTTGGAAATACATGATGACTGGCTAATAGTAGTGCAAAGTTTATTCTTACATACTTTTAACTCCAGGAGTTATTAGCTGGAGTTACTTAAAAATCTATGCCTTTCAAATGGTTTGCCTTCTTTCTGTTATTGTTCTTCAGTAAACTTAAGATTAAGTTGACTTTTTATTTTCAAAAACTTTGCTTTTAACTCATTATGTTTATTGTTTGTTGAACTCTTCTAATTTTTAAACTATATGTATCTTATGATTTTGCATGCAAAGTGACCAGGGCAGAAAAATGTCACTGTGAGTCCTCACTGTGGGGCAGTCTCTCTCTCTCTTGTCCCTAAGAATAGAATAATGGCTATCATTTTAATATTTTATTTCTATCTGTGGTAACAAGAAAGAGAACCCATTGTCAAAGTTTCTGTTTAATAAAAATATATCAGAGATTTTACACAATCAAAAAATAATGAAAATAACTTTGCACCAATCAAAACATTATAACTTTTTTGATGGTTCAGAGGATCCTTCAGAATCTTGCTTTATATCAAAAGTTATCTCAGTGTTTATCAGCCAAAATCATGTTTGGAAAATGAGAAACAATTAAAGAAGATATATTTGAATTACACTTAGATTTACTGAAATTATGTTTCTGAGTCCTTTGAGCTAGAAATGGAGTACATTGTCTCTCTCAGTGAAGCTTCACTCTACTTCCATCCCAAAGCTCTAACCTGTAGAAGAAATATAGTGAAAAACTCCTTGTAATGAAATCCTGATACGTTTTGTACCTGTATCCTTTTGCCGGTAACTGCACCATTTTATTCCATAGCATCTTTTGTGTATTTTTATCGCTGTACTTGTACGTTGTCTAGAAGTTTGTTGTTTGTGTAGTCCTCAAGTGCTGAGATTTATACCTCTTTATATCCTCCCTTACAACTCTGTGATTGGAATGACAAATCTTCAGCATATTTTGTCTGTGGCGGAGACACAAATACAATATTTTATTTAATGTGGGTGTTCTTGAAAGAGTATAGCGTGATGTTGCTTATTTATGGAGCTTAATTTTCACTGTTAAATATAAATAGTGTCATGACACCTTTGGAGTTCTTGTGATGCTCACTTATTTTTGTTTTATGTCAGATGAGTGTTGATTTGAGGATTTTGTTAGTGTGGTTCATTGCTATGATACGGAGTAGCATTTTTTTTTTTTTTTAGGATGCTTGTGACCTTGTTAAATAGCAGTCCAAAAATCATGTCGCTTGTTTTGATTTTAACCAAAGTTACAGCTGCCTAGCTGTAAAGCAGTTTCTCTTATTATGACTAGTTTTTCAACTTGTACTGTTTTAAATTGCCTGCAATTAGCATATTTCAACCTTATTTTTAGGTTTAAATTGCAGTGTGAGAGTGTACTCTCCTCTTAGCTAATTAGTGCTATCAAGGAACAGTAGGTTACCTCATTAGTACCATGTGCATTTAATTAAAGAAGAGAAAATTGGAGTTAACCTCATAGTTAATATTTTCACAGAGTGCTACAATGCCAACACCTTCAATTGGAGTCACACCCCTGTGTATCTAATTATGCACTGATGCCAAATAAGGTTAGCAAGAGTACTACAAGGCTGTTGACAAAATAATTTAGATGAAAATGTGTTTGTTGGATTCTGACAGTAAAATATAATGAACATTTTTTCCTTAGTCTTCATCTGCCAGCATCAGGTGACATTCTTCTTCATAGAAAACTGAAGGAAAGAAATATCTTGGAAGCCATTTTCCTGTTTGAATTAATGTTGCTCTTATCTTGGAAAAAATGGCATATAGTCACATAAAACATCTACAATCCGTTTCTTAAATAGTATCCCTGAACTTCAGAGATGTATTTGAAAAGAATTATTTATAAGATGTAATATTTACATGCATCAAACCACTACAAATACTCCCTGACACCCCAATCACATCCCTCCTTGCTTTTCTTCTTTTCTGATATACTTATAATTTCCCTTGTGTATTTTATGAATGGGGATCATCCTTTCATATCATACATGAAGTCTAAGGATGTGTTGTCACACAGTCTATTCAAATGCAGTGTAATCTTTTTGCCCTTCAGACAAAATCTTTGATATGTCTAACACTACTTAGGTAAAAAATGACATCCTATGTCATTTATCAATAAATAATCACTTTGCTTTTGCAGATAAAAATGCAAACTATACGTTTGTAGAGAGTAGTTTTCATGGCACAATTCAACAGGTTTTAACAGACATAGTGGATTTTGCCTCCATTGTCTTAAATACATATTTAATGGCAATACTTGTGTTATAGTAATGCATGGTTAAGACGGTTTATTTAAAGAGATTATTGCGATCTTACATTTTATGACAAAACAGGGTTTGTGTTCATTTGTATTGGTTATATTTGACAACAAGTCATTTTTTTAAGAGAGATGAAGTTTTAAGAAAAAAATAATATCCCATACTCTAAAACCATAGTACCACTGAAATCTATTTAACATTAGCAATAATTTTAGCTTAGAAATCAGAAGTGGAATTCCTGTCAAGATCATGGTAGACAATCAATGAATTTTTTGGTTAGTAGTTTATTCATTGTGTTCAAATATTCAGTTTTGCATCTGCCAAATTATTTCTATTTTTAAAATCTGTACTGTTACTGTGAGATAAAGATAAAATAGTCTTATTTATGTTGACCTACCAAGATAATAATTAAAAAAAATCTTTTTAAAATAAGTGAATTATTAACATAAACCTTAAGAGTGAAAAAAAAAAAAAAGCCAACTCCTGATTCTCTTTGTTTAATCTAGGAATTGCTTCCAGAAACAAAATTATGTATCTGTGGCCACTCTTCTGGTGATGGGCATCCTCACAACACATTTGCAGTAAGTTACACTGGGCACTTAGAAATTCAACTACTAAGCACAAGGCCATAGACTGAATGTCGCTAAGTAGATTATCTATAATTTTCTATTAACCACTCCCTTCCATTGATGCAGATAATCAAGACATGACTAATGTTAAGATACAGATATAATTATTTGTTTTTCTGTTACTTCTTATATTCTCCCGTCAGTTATATTTCATCACATGTACAATTCAGTTTCTATGCTTGATGCCATTAAAGTTTACCTTAAATATATAAAGGCATGTGGCTATATCACCAGTACACTTTTCTTGAACTTCTAGGAATAATTTAATGAGATAGTACTGATATGCAGAATATAAATGGATAGAGATTATGGATAGATACAATACTTATTTTAGGGAAAAGTTGCTGCTCCATGTTATGTAAGTTACTGTAGAAATATGTCAAGGCCTTTTTTTTTTTTTTTTACATATTCTGTCACTAGAGTGTAATTTGTCTCTTTAGATTATAACAGTCAATGAAAATTGCTTTTGTGACCCAATTCACATACCAGTTAGCCTTGGAAATGAATAGCAATGCTGAAGTAGCCATTCAAGAATTTGTAAATAGAGCAACTTAATGTTTCTATTTACACGGATACTACTTGTATTCCTAAGGAATCTCTAAATATGTAATTCATATGCATATTTTCATATATAGATAGAATTTTTCCTTGTTTTCTCCAGAATTGAGGTACTTATTTAGTTTCCTTGGGCTAGAGTATTCTTAAATTGACTCATCCAAAATTTATTTTTTTACTATCCTATCTGTAATATTTTCTAATATATAATTGATAGAACACAACACAGTTAAGGCTCTTAAAAACAAATAATCTTTATCTTCCCAAATAAAGAGTAATATCTAATTTCATACCCTAGTTTAAAAAAGAAAGATTTTCTCTATTAAAAGTGTCATTAAGATGGAAAGTTATTCTTTGTGAAAATATATAAACATGAAACATTTTTAAAAATGTTAGATGCAAAACAGAAGTAGAAGTGGAATCAGCAACATTATGTATATGTTATGGAAATAGTGAATGCAGAAGATTGGTAATAAATTTTGCACATAAAAGCCGGTTTCATAGTGATCTGAAATTATCTAGTTTGAGGTTTCATTCATTTTAATCCTAAAGTGTTTGCTACTCCTGAGCTTTCCTTGAAGGAACAATATTTGAAAAGTGGAAAAATTTTAAAAGTAGTGGTAAGTTTTGCTGAAATGATATAAAATTATGTGAAAGACTAAAATTATCTTAATTTCTAAATATTCTCTGTATACTTTGAAAAAAGATAAATTTAAGTTAAACTGTAAAAATAACCATATATTTTAACTTAACAATTAAGATGATTCATCTGCAAATATGCTTTTAAAAAGTAGTACATAAAAAATGGAATAAGAAGTATTTCTAATTAGTGACACTTTTTCCTAAAATAATCCTGATGGAAAAATTGTTTTCAGTAGATTAAAGAGTGAGCTGGTTTAACTATAATATTTATCCTTTGTCTAAAGCTACTCCTACCATTAAAAATATATATATATTCTACTGATGTAAAAAGAAATCTATAGTCAGATCTTTATATTTTCACTGAAATGTAAACTTTGTGATTACCAATTTATTGGTCTTTCCAAAGGTATGACAAATTGTTCATGGCTGCCTTGAGTTGAATAGGAATCTGAGTTTGTCCCATGTGTTTGAGACTGCAATTAGTCCCAAAGGCAGAGTACCAGGATGAATTAGTGAGATCTTCATGGTTTGTGGGGAGAGGAAACATGGCAGTGCATGGACAAGCGTTTTCCACCCCTGCACTGCACCAAACTTGATACTTAGTCACTGAATGACTTTGCAATAATGCTTCTTGGCTTCACAACACAACTACATATTATTAAGTAGGTGCTTTTTTTTTAATCGACAACCTTAGATATAAACTTTCTGTAGGTGAACATGGCTACATAATATGATTTAAAATCAAGTTGCAAACTAAAACAAATATTATTTATTGTTGACAATTTCCATATGACAGACATGACTGTTAATTTTATTAAGTTTTTAAGTACCAATATGCCAGAGTGGTACTCCACTAAATCTGAGGCACCATGAGATTGCTGGTGGGCTAAAAGAACAGAGGTGTAGAAAGGATAAAAATACTTAAAATTAGCCATGTTCTTTTATAATCTATATAACCATCATTTTTAATAAATTATGAATCATCATAATGGATCTATTGTTCTAAAAATAGTTCTAAAATAGAAAAATTGTAATAAATTTTTAGATGATCCTACAAAATGCCCTACAAATGGATTAATTTAATAGCACATGTATTACTTCCATGGTTGATCAACCATCACAAATAAAAAGTCAAAATTTTGATGCATGTGTTCCAAGTTAGCAGATTAATTTAATTTCTCCTACCCCCTCTCACTTAAAAATTAGAAATCTTATAAGTTTATTAATAAGCCTGAAGTGCTATAAATTGCAGCGGGAAAAAGTCACTTAAAATTACCGAATGTAGATTAAAGCCTTATTACCTTAAAGAAATAAGTAATGATACATACTTAATATTAAACATTGTCAAAAGCTCTTCATCATACCATCCTTTTTCAGGTGATTATTATATCAAGTTCCTAACAAAAATGCAATAAAACATTTTCTGGTGTTTTGGTATATAAGTAGCTATCAGACATTAGCCATCATCTGTGTATTGTACCTCCTTATTATCATGTTGACAGTAGTGATACTTGTACATATTCACAAATTGATTATATTTATTGTGTCTTTACTAGTTCATTGTAATACTGGTAGTAGTAATTGTTTATGTATAATCTCTACCTGAAAGTTGTAATCTTAACTTCTGTCTACCTATTATATTTAAAAGAAATGTTTGGGCTCCATAGATTGTATGGTTAATATTCTAAGAGTAACAATATAATATCTCTACTACATATTCTACTTTTAGAGGAAAAAGCACTAAGTTCTGGCTTTATAGGATGGGAATATGAGAGCTAGAGAGCTTCATTGCAAGAGATTACCTTTTAATACTTCCTTTTCACACAATTTTTTTTCAAATGATGTATATTTAGCTCTAATCTGGAAAAACAAAAAACCTTCACTTATTTTATTTTTCTTTCAAATTTTAGTAATAGGATAGATGCCTTTCTTTTTGCTGATATGTCAAACAGCTTTACAAATGGCTAACTCTGCCAAGATCCTAAATTTCACCTTCTTTGGCTCCGCTGCCCCACAATCATAACCCAAGGTCACTCCTCAGTAACTAGACCTTGTTGATACCTCATCTGCCTGAATGGCCTCATTAACACCTACCTGCAGATAATCTTATTGTTAGTCTCACCTACATGTTTTTACACCTAAGTGAATACTATTTTACATAGGACTCTGCAGGACAGCTCTAAGTGCTAAAGCAATTATGTTGAATGCTTAGAGTCTTTGTCTTTTTGGTTTTATTTTCAAAACCTGTAGCATTGGGTCAAAGGAATATTTGAATGAGCAAAATTTGTTGGACCTATAAACTAAAAATGACACTTGGCGAGTCTTGGGCCGCTGATTTATATCTCATTCAAATTAAATTGCATTGACAACATTGCATCTTTCTCCCTACAGATCTTTACTCTGTTATGATTGCCTCCTGAAAGTTTCATTTCAAAAGGAATCATGGATTGGAAGAAATAAGAAAAAGGCAATAGTGACAGTTTTAAAAAATTTATTTTCTGTTCCAAATTAATTTCTCTTAGGCTTTGAATAAATTATACCCAGCACCAAATAATCTATCCAATGGACTCTGGAATCAGCTTTCTAGTTTGAATACTGGGCAAATTACTTGATCTCTTTTTAGTTTCATGATCTTAATCTGTAAAATTGGGACAGTAATAGTATCTACCTCATAAGGTAGTAATAGGACTAAAGTTGATAACCCCTCAAAATACTTAGCAAGATGACTAACACAGAAGTGTGCAATAGGTGTTCAACTCAGTAGCATCAGTACATTATTGCTTAAGCCAAAGAGGCAATTCTAGTTGATGTAAATTTAAATATGTATTTGGTATTAACACTAAATAAGAGACATTGGGCATTGTACTGCTGGTCATGACTAAGACAGATGGGAAATATTCCTTACTGAGAAGAAAGTCTTGGTATTCATTAATTGAACACTGACTTAATTACTCACAAAATCAGGATTATCCAAATGTTTTCTAATTTGTTATATGGAAAATAGCAACCTGGAAAAGAAAGAACCCTTGTTCCCCAAACCTAAATGATGTCCTGGAAGCCAAGGGAAGTTGCACCTAAAGAATGAGGAAAAGTGTCCCCTTGATTATCTGTATCCAGATAGAAAGCAGGAAGATTCAAGGTTAGGAAATACAAGTGGCAGTGCCATATTACCTCCAGTGTATTCTTTTCTCAGTTATAACTGTATTAGCAAAGACTAACCACAAGTTAAAGACAAATTACTACTTATTAGTAGTTTTGACAATTGTTAACTAACATGCTGGCAACAATTAGCCAGGGATAATGTAGTAATTTTTTTGGAGAGTTCTTCCTATAAAACCTATATTGCAAGATTTAATGCTTTGCTATTAGTGTAAAGTTGTGGTAGTACAAATTTAAGTTCATTATGAAGCAGTACAAATGAGACTTATTAATTCATCATGTTTATTTTGAATAGTTTTATTCACTATTATGATAGTATCGGTAGTATAGTAGGTTCTTGGGTATGAAATAAACCTTAGAATAATCCAATATTTCAATTCTTATCTTACAACTGATTTTTTTTAATGCCAGTAGAGCTGTATATAACATAGTGACAATGTTTAGGGCTACTGTTATAACCTTCCAGATTCTTTATTGGAAATAGAATAAAGGTTTCTGTTTTTAAAGCCTTGGCTGACATTTGTATGCAACTTCTTGATTAATCTTTTTCTCTTTTACTGTAATTCAGATATCAATAATTATCTTTGTATACCTCACTCAGCTGAGATGTAGCTCCCTGTCTCAGTTCATTCTAAATACCTCTCCTGAGTGAGTGCCTCTCACCTATTTTATTGCAATATTTGAGATTGCATGAATTCTCTTGATGTTGGTTCCAGGAAGGACCAGTAGCAGAGCTTTTTCAATGGAGACTTCTCTTTGAAATTTATAATGAATAATTTACTCCCCTTGATGATTCACTAAAGCATTCGTATGGCAGAAACCAGAGGCTGATGAAAGGATTATTTATTTAGTTATCTGGTTTTGTTGTTAATATATTTTTCACCAAATAAATTGATACACACACCAGAATATATATGTGACAATAATGTAAAATTTATGGTGCTCATTTAGACTATATATTTTTTCACATTATAAAATTATTTGTAATGAGCTGTTAATGATAGTCTTTACAAATATTAAATATAATCTGCATTAACTTCTAACAGTTTACTCTGCGGTCATTGCATATTTCTAAACATCACATAATAAAGGCATATTCCATATTTATTATTTGTATTTCTGTTTACAGAAATATTTTTCTATCATTTTATTTTAGCATAGTGGTAAATGGAAGGCAGAAAAACAAGTCATCATAGTGTATAAATCAGTGGCTCGTGAGCTCACATGCACACATGAACATATATATATCGATATATATATATCGATATATACATACATATCTTAATGGTCAACTATGTAAAAGAATGTGCATGCATTTTTATTGAATTCTGTCTGTAATTTTTCTTTCTTTTCTTTTTGAAGTTAAATTTTAAATTTGTAATTTTCATTGGCAAATGAGTTTTTTGTTATACACAGGATTAACAAATTATGGAATCAAATTTTCATTACTGGCACCATCCATGCAGCAATGTATTTACTTGAAAATATTTTTAAAATACTGGACTTTTTATATATATTTTCATATGTACATAGGACATTACCTTAAGGATCACATGGTTTCCATTGGCATTAAAACTTAAACTTGAAAGTGAACGCCGTACTTTAAATCGTGAGCCAATGGAGTTCAGAAGGCTTACTATTAACAGAATTCTGTCATGTTATAATCATATAATGCATCATATGACTTAGATTAAATTGCATTTTTTTACTTCGAATTTATCATATTTCTAATAATGAAAATTTGGTGCAAATAGATTCACACTACTGATAAAATAAAGAATAAAGTCATACCAAGTTAAATATTTCCAGATGGAACTTTTGTAATATTTAACATTAAGGAACAATATGAAATGCTCATGGAACCATATTCCTAATCTCTTTTCCCTGAAGTCATGTTTACCATTCCAGCAGAACGTTCTCCTATTCTCTTTTAAGAGTAATTTTGTAATATTGACAGAAGTAATCTACTTTTCAAGTCCAGAGCACTAATTATAATGTCATACTCCAGATTACATAGGCTATATGTTTAATATTTTAAGAATAACAATATAATATCTTAATTTTAATAAAGAATTTTGTATGTAAAATATTTAGTCTGGCTTAAAAACAGACAATATAGAATGAGAATAAGAGAACTTAAGAGTTATCACTTAAGTACTCTTAAGTCAGAATATCTTGAGAGATATTACAGAGAAGGGAGACATCAAGTATATATCTGAGAGATAAATTATCATTAAATTAAGCATAATTCATAAATTTACATGTAGTTGTATAATTTTGGAGATAGAGTGTATTAATAAAATAGTGACATCAAAATTTTATAAATGAGCTCAAAAGGTTTAGGAATTTAATATTTCTAAAGCATCATATATGCATACCTAATGGACATTTTTCTGATAACATAGGTAATTAATACAAAATTAAAATAAATAAAATAATATGAATAACACATGTACTATTGTTTTATCTCTAAATCCTTGTTGCCTATAAGTTGCATAGCTCTTATATTCTTATATATTAAGGCCAGAAAAAAATATATATATATATTATACATGTTTACCTTTGTCTCTTTATATATTACCTGAGTAGTCATTCTGGTTTATTAGAAGGCTGTGCCATGTCATTGCATTGCTGAAATAAAGAGTAGCGGATGGCTACCCACAATGCATTTTTGTCCTATATGGACTGACAGAATATTTTAACTACAAGGAGCCTTATGGTTCATCTAATTCTTCGCTATTTTACAATTGAGAAAACTAATAAGGGATTTCCCTAATATATTACCATTATTTATTGAATTCAAGGGGGAGCTATTGTTATGATAGTTCTTTAGTCTTGAGCCATGTTTCATAAATATTAATTTTGGCAGGCTATGTATTTTAATTTTAATTCCTATATATCTGTCAAATAAGGAAAACACTCAGCTTTTTCAAATATTGCTAAACACATTTACCTATGAAAAGGTTTTGAAAATCCAAAAGATTCCATGATCACTTTTAAAATTACTATACATATGACTTGACTACTGGTGGTTTGCTGAAGACATTTTTAAGATCTCAGTCAGATCTGTGAGATAGTTTTATTTATAGATTGAGGTTTTAGAAAAGAAAAATTCAAGACTCTTCAGTGAACCCCTGAGAAACATTTGAAAGTAAATTGTGAATCCCAGACTACTAATTTATTGCTTGCATTCTTTTATTAAGACTTCAACTAGAAAAAAGACTTATTTTTTAAAGCTATACATTACATTCCTAGTTTAGTTCCTAATGTTTAAAGGAATAAGCTTAATGGTTACAGAGTCTTAATCCTTTACAATAATTTTCTCTTTATTTAGACTATATACCCAAGCAAAATCAGTTGCTCTACAAAGAGGGAAAAAAGAGTGTTTCCTTGGCTTTTCAGGTCTGATTACTATCCATCAGACAAATGCTATGTCTTAACAATTGAAAATAGGTGAATAGTGCATCATCCTTAAAATACAAAGGAAGGGAGGTGAGACAATATTTTAAGCCTGATATTGAAATGTCAAACATTTAAATAGGTAAAGCTCAAAATGAATTATTTAATTGACCAGATGAAAATGCTAAATCTATGACATGCAACTTAGATCCTGTAAAATATATTCATAGCACTTATTGTAAATTGGCTAGTTAAAGCTATAGAAATGAATACAGAGATTAGAATTTTAATGAGAAATTGTGCTTCTAGAAGAGTTCTAAAAAATTTGGGACAATCAATTTCACTATTATTAATTATCACATACTATATTTTTATTCAGACCATCATATGACAAATAATTGCTCCTATTTCTCTGTCTCATAGATTGTTCATAGTCTTTAATGCCTACTCAGTGTCTGCTAGATAAAACTACAAATCTAAGGCTTGTAATCATGTAACTGATCCCCGCAAGTGGGCTCTTTTTCTCTCCTAACCTTTTCCCCTATTATTTTACAAAGACATTGGGTCCTGGCTTATATATCTATTTTCTGTTTCCAAACATGCAATATCCCATTTTCTTCCTATTCTTTTTTTAATATTGTTATTACTCTGTAACTTTCTCTCTTTTCCGCTTATCACAATTTACTGGTTATACTAGGCCCAGCTCAATTCTAACCCATTAGAATGCTTTTTCACCATTGTAGTCCACATTGATTAATCACACTTTTGATCTCATATGTCTATACTAATCCAATCTACATTTCTGTAATTATTCTTACACAGCGCCCTGATACTCAGTTCCATTCAGTACATATTCATTGAGCATATACTATAAATAACTCACGAGATTACAAAAATTTTCAGAAAAATAATGAGTAACCACCTAGATTTGAGAAGTATAAACTATGAAGATGGGAAATACATAATTTAGTACTAAAGAATCAATATAAACTGTAAGAAGAGATTTAATCATTGTACTGAGGGATTGGAGACAGCTAAGTAGAAAAGGTTTATTTAAGGTGAAGTTGTGAAAAAACGAAACAAAATATAGCAGATATTCTTCACACTAGAACTATAGAGAGCATTCCAGGCATTGGGAACAGAAGAAGCTAAGTTATATAGAGAGAAAAGAATAAGTGGTTTCCAAGCTATAGTATGGTGTATTGTATGTGGGTAATTGGAGAACATTATTGGAAAATATTGGTATATGCAGTCTTTAAATATGGATTAATGCCAAAATTTGAAGTTTTGAGTGCCCTTCTTTAAGGACCTTAAATATTCTATAAAGTTTGGGGCAATGAAGTTGTTATTACATAACTAGATTATCCTGTTTAAAGATATCATTGAGGGCAATAGGAAGTAATTGGAACTAAAAAAATATTGGAATTTATGTGTCTAGGTTAAGAGGGTATCATCTAAAAATTAAGAATGATAATCTTAACTAGGGGAAGGATAAGGTAAAAAATAAGAGGACAGATTTAAGAGAACACAGAACACTTCAATTTTAAAACTAATGTTACAATTAGAGAAACAGAAAAAATTGAGATCCTTGCAATTTTGCACCTGGATATTTGTGTTTGGCTGATTGTGAACTTGGTAATATCCAGAACACAGGAAGAATTGCAGATTTGGTGGTAGGTGGTAGGAAGTTGGAGGTGATAATAAGTGTTGTTTGCGAAATATATTTATATTTCCAGTGGGATAACCCTGTTCAGGGCACAGTTAACAATCAGAGATGATGTAGTTTTGGAATTATACCATATGCAGAAGACTAGAGTCCATGATTTATATTTTTATCTGTTTTTTTTTAGGCAAGGCAAACCTTGGTTGACCTCACAGATTGTAAGGAACTTGTAAGCTTACAATCCCGTTTTTTTGTTTGTTTGTTTGTTTGTTTGTTTGTTTGTTTTAGTTTTTACTCCTATAGCACCTGGTCTTCCTAGGTAGTCTCTCATTCAAGTACTAACCAGGCCCGACCCTGCTTAGCTTCTGAGATCAGATGGGTTCGGGCTTGTTCAGAGTGGCATGGACGTAGACCCTAGAGTCCATAATTTTGAAGGAGACTGTAAAATGGAAGACAACCAAAGAAAAGTTGTAAGACTAGACGTTGGGTAAGGGAAGAAAGAAGAACCAAGAAAAATGTGATTAAGACAGTAGGGAACCAAAAACCAGCAGTCAAAGGACAATAGAAGAGATTATTTTTTTTTAAGCTAAGAGATATTTTAAAAGCATTATCACAGACCTAACAGTGATTTAAGACTGAAACATGACACAAGTCATCTATTTGGCAAGAATGTTTTTAACGTCAGTGACTTGAATGGTACTAAGAGAGTGTATGTAGAGAGGACAAGTAGTATCTGCTATTTCTTTGGGGGAAAATGATAGGCTGGGGGCTAGAGAGACAGCAAAAGTGAGAAAAGATATCTGGGAGAGGAGGCAGTAGAAACGAAAAGATGAAAATGCAAAAAGGAAAAGAATAAAATGTTGAAACAGTCTAAAAGGTGATGGGAGAAAGTATTGGCATCAAGGGTACAAATGGAGGTAACTTATCTTTAAAGGGACTAGAAACCCACTTTCATCTGAATTGGACAGAAATTTGAAGATGAGTAAACTCATAGCAAGTTTATTACCTTTTTTATATTATTCATTAGACCTATTTATGCCTTGCAACTACCATTGTGTCTCACACCCTCAGTGTTATGACATCTAAATTTAAACTTTATATCACCTTTAAGGGATTTCTGTTTCTAGGACAAAGTGTATAAAAAGGAGTGTGTATCGTGGTTTTTAAATTTTTCTAGTTATGACAGTTTTATTCTCACCACATTTTATACTCTATGATATCATTAGTTTAAAGAATAGCTACTCATTAGGGTTAAAATTTTGCAACTCTTTTCTCAAAAGAGATTCTATAACATAGTCACAATGTGAATGTTCTTTTCTTTCTTTCAGAAATTTAAAATGGATTAATAGAGATCTGAAGGACATTAATTATTTTATTAAACATTTAGATACATTAAGATTTTGAACTTTTTAAGTAATTGGTTAATTTTTAGTAATTAATAAAATAAACCTTTTTACTTTTTAGAAAAAAAAACTTTTAGTGAAAACATAAAATGTAACGATTGAAATGTATGTAGAAATATTATGATAGTCTCTTTTACACTGTATTGACAGTTTAAAATTTTAAGAGCAATCTAATAAACCCTCCACTGAAATTATCAACTGCTTGATTCTGCATTTAGTATTATACGGTATGTATGCAAAAATATGACAGGGTAACATATCCTTTAAAAAAAAGCTCTTCATAAAATCAAAACTAAAGTATAAGGAAATCAGAATTAATTAATTAAAAAATAAAAATAAAAGACAATAGGGACCCGTTTTTGGAGACTGTTTATAGCAGTTAATATTTCTGCTTTACAAAGTGGACCTTAGGTGGTAGAATTTCAGGAATCGGTGGTAAATGATTGGAAGTAGTGTGTTCTCTCCAAATAATTATGTGACTTCCAAACAAGGAGTTTTCACATCATTCTTACTAAAAATAATTCATTTTAACATGCTGAAAAGAATCTTTTTCCTTTTTTTGTTTAGTTTTCAGTTCCCTGCTAAGCAAATTTGTTGAAGCTCTCCAAATTGAATTCAGTTGTTTCTCTATTTTGCCTCTATTGAGGTTTTGGTGAAAGTACTGAGTATGTCAGCTTTTATGAGGCAAAAATGCAGTGTGGTCATGTTGGCAGAAGTCCCCTCTTTAAGGTACAGCAGCCCCTTGCAGTAATTTTTATTATACCTATACATACCTTTTTTTCTCTCTCTTGAGGAAAACCAAGCATAACTCAGAAGTAAAATAATTTATCTAGGGTCACGTTTTAGTAGGTGATTAAGTTGAGATCCAAATTCAGGACTGTCTGACTCCAAGATCTCTCCTTTACGTCATATCACTTGTGCCATTCTTCTGGGTTTTTAACATCGTTTAAAATAAAGCTTCCTAACTGGACTTGGAGTGGTAAACACACAATAGAATATACAGATGTCACTTGAAAATGACATAATGAACACTTGAAAATTATATAATTGTATTAACCAATGTTACCCCAATACACTTAATTTTTTTTTTTTTAAATAAAATAAAGCTTCCTCTACCACATCAGAAGAATGACCAGGTATTTTCACTCATTTTAATGGTCTTGAACACCTTGACTTCCCTATTCTTTACCTCCTTTAAGCCAGGGATTTTTCAACTCTTCCTACTTCTGATAAGAACACCAAACAGATTAGATAATCACCAGGAAATGTTCCAACTTATGTACTCAAAAATATGATTTTTTTTCAATCTGATAACATCCTAATATTTCCTGTTAGTATACATTTCTTTATCTTTCTCAAATCAACACTTTACTCTCATTAAATCTTCTATCCTCATTGAATCTTCTCTTCTGTTTAATAGTTGAAACACTATTTAGAATTTTTGAGTTTGTTCTGCTTTTCTAAAATCTCTCCCTCCTGCCAGGTGTCTTCTTATTCCCCATTTTTAACTGATTTTAAATAATCAAAATATTCACTCAGTGCTAAATATTCTTAAGACTTTTTCACCTACATGCCTTTACCCACTCAAGTCTCTCCCTCCTCCTGCTAGCCAAGGTGGTGAGTTCATCAGGACCATATGATGTCCTGGATAACAAAGTTTCATCTGGCTACCATAAAATCTGTATGGAATGGAAACCTGCTCCAGCTTTTTCTTTGCTAGATTATTATTGGAGGGAATTTTATCTATCTATCTATCTATCTATCTATCTATAGATAGATAGATAGATAGATAGATATTTTATATATCTATATATATAGATATATATATAGATATCTATCTATCTATCTATCTATCTATATATATATATATATATATATATATATAATGTAGCATATATATATATGCTACATAATGAGAAATGCCTACAAGTACTTCTAACACAGTGTCTGGCACATAATAGATACTTTAAAAAGTAATCTTTTGCTTCTATGAAATTTTGTTTTGTCATTCATAGTGCTTAATCTAATTATTTCTTCATAGAACCAGGAAGGAAGTGTGATTTTGAGTGAAAATGTAACGGTAAGCAATATTTACGTTTTTTCTCCATGTACTACCTAATGGTAGGTTTTTTCTTACTGATCAAGAAAGTTTCTAAAAGACTACGATCATTGGGAATTGCCTGAAGGCTAGCTGAACAGAAGTTTAACAACTGGGGACTTACAGAAAAGGCCACCTAAAAACTGGGTCTGCCCCCACTAGCCAGTCCTCACAGCCAGTCAGCCCAAGGGTGGTCCCTCCCACTAACATGCAAACAGCAACCAAGGCTCAGCTACGACAGAAGGACACACATAACCCATACAAGGGACACACCTGGAGCAGCTGGCTCAGGTGACCGGGAATACTATACCTCTGGGCCCCACAGGACACCTACTACATAAGGTTACTCTCCTAAAACTGGGAGACATAGAAGCCCTACATAATATATAGAAACAAACAGAATATAAGCCAAAACATGGAGATGAAATATGTCTGAAATGGAAGAACAGAACAAAACTCCAGAAAAAGAACTAAACGAAATGGAGAAAAGCTATCTACCAAATGAAGCATTCAAAACACTGGTTATGAAGATGCTCAATGAATTTGGAGGAAGAGGAACTGAGTAAGAACTTCAACAAAAAGATAGAAACATAAAAGTCGAGATAGAAAACAAGAAAGAACCAGTCAGAAATGAAGAATACAATAACTAAAATGAAGAATACCTTAGGAAAAATCAACAGCAGATTAGATGAAGCAGAGGATTGAGTCAACAATTTAGAAGATAAGGTAGCAGAAAACACCCAACCAGAACAACAATAAGATAAAAGAATACAATAATATGAAGATAGTTTAAGGGGACTCTGGGACAACATCAAGCATACCAATAGTTGGGATACCAGAAGAAGGTAGAGAGCAAGGAATTGAAAACCTATTTGAAGAAATAATGACAGAAATCTTCCCTAATTTGGTGAAGGAAATAGACATAAAAGCCCAGGAAACACAGAGAGTTCTAAACAAGATGAACCCAAAGAGGCCCACAGCAATAAAATGTCAAAGTTTTAAGACGAGAATCTTAGAAGTAGCAAAAGAAAAGCTGTTAGTTACCTACAAGGGAGCTCCCATAAGATTCAACTGATTTCTCAACAGAAACTTTGCAGGCCTAAAGGGATTGGCAGGAAATATTCAAAATGATTAAACCCGAGGTCACCCTACCCAGAAAAGCTGTCATTTAGAATCAAAGGACAGATAAAGAGCCTCCCAGATAAGAAGAAACTAAAGGAGTTCATCATCACTAAACCAGTATTACAAGAAATATTAGAGGGACTTCTTTAAGAAGAAGAAAAAAAGATGAAAAATATGAATGATAAAATGGCAATAATTACATATCAACAATTACTTTAAATGTAAATGGATTGAATATTCCAATCAGAAGATAGGTTGAGGGGGGAGAGGATGGTGTAGATGATAGAGGCTTTGTTTTTCCCTCTGCGACCAAATCAAAGTTGTGATGGAAACAAGGAGCAAGCATCAAGGAAAAATCACCTGGAATCAAGATGAACAAGCCATACAACTAGGGAGAAATCCAGGAAATCACCCTGCAACAGCAGAAGGTACAACAGGGTGAGGATGCGAGGCTGCTCAGTCCTGATTGGCTGAGTGAGACAGAGGCTGTGGCAGCTGCAGTGGCAGATGCCTCTTAAAGGAGCTGTGTCTGCAGGTGGATTTTCACAGTGACAGACCTGCTCGCTCTGAGCACCAGTGCTGATTAGGTTGCACACAGGGGGAACCAGGGACTTACAAGGAGACATTGTCAGAGTGAGGGCCAAGGCAAGACTTGCTCTGCACAGAAGTGCTGGCGGTATCCATTGTTCCCTGATGAGCTCTCTCCACTCCCAGTGTGCAGACACAGTGCCGCCAAAGCTGAGATGTCATCAAACTGGATAACAGAGGTAGCTCTGCCTAGAGGATTCTCTGAAAACCCCTGGCCCCAACTCACGGTCCCACCCAAGCCACATCCAGGTGTATCCTCAGCGAGTCAGGTTTTCCTTCCTGAGCAGCGCTTAGACTCACACTGGAGGCAGCTGAACTTGATTTCTGTGGATTGCTTGCCAAATCTTAACAGGCAGCCCCAGAGGGGTAGAGGTTTGGGCTAAATTTGGACTGCAGTTGAACACCTCTCAGGACTATGCCACTGGATACCTACTTCACAAATTGACACTAATAAGACCAGGAGACTCAGGATCTTTGCTTAGTACATAGAAACAGACATGGAAAGGCAGCCAAAATGGGAAGATAAAGAAGCAGACACCATATGACAGAACAGAACAGAGATCCAGAATAATGGAGTCAAGTAATATAACAGATGCAGAGTTCAAAACACTGGTTATAAAGATGCTCAAAGAATTTTTGCAAGTGTGGATAAATTCAGTGAGAACCTCAACAAAGAGATAAAAATGGAAATGGAAATTTAAAAGGAACCAGTCTGAAATGAAGAACACATTGTCTGAGATGGGAAGTATATTAAATGGAATAAACAAAGGAATAAACAAAGTGAAAAAAGAGAAGGATCAAATGCCTATCTAGAGAACAGAAAGCCAAGGACACACAATCAGAATGGCAAGAGATAAGATGCCAAGACTATAAAAATAATTTAAGGAGCATATGGGACACTATTAAATCCAAATATCCATCTGATCTGTTTAACAGAAGAAAATCAAGATGTTGAACAGCTGTTTGAAGAAATAATGATGGAAAACTTCCCTAACCTAGTGAAAAAATGGACATAAAACCCCAGGAAGCTCAGAGAATTCCAAAAATCAGGGATCCAAAGAGGCCCACACCAAAACACATCATAATTAAAATGCCAAAGGTTAAATACAAAGAAAGAATATTAAAAGCAGCAAGAGAAAAACAGATAGTTACTTATAAGAACATCCATAAGACTGGCAGCTGATTTCTCAAAAGAAACTATGCAGGACGAAGGGCTTGGCAAAAAATATTCAAAGATGAAGACCCAGGATCTAAACCAAGATTAATTTATCCAGCAAAGCTATCATTTAGAGTTGAAGGACAGATAAAAGCTTCCCAGAAAAAAAAAAAAAAAAAAAAAAAAAAAAAAACTAAAGGAATTTATCACCACCAAATCATAAAGGAATTTATTACAGGAAATGTTGGAGGACTTCTTTAAGAAGAAAAAACATATATCAAAAACAGGAATAAAGAATAATAACAACTACATTCCTATCAATAAGTACCTTAAATGGAAAAGAATTAAGAGCTCCAACCAAAAGATAGAGTGGCTGAAAGGATAAGAAAACAAGACCCCTACATATGAAAAGGAAAGGAATGGAAAAAAATACTGTTTTGATGGACCCAGAAGGTACTTAAGTCAGACATAGAAAGATAAACACTATATAATGTCACTTATATGCGGAATTTAAGGAATAAAAAGAACAAACTAATCAAAAACAAACTCACAAATATAGTGGACAATTTGGTGATGGACAGAGGGTTGGGGGTTTGGGTGGCAAGGAGAATGGGGTGAAGGGTTAAAGAAGTACAAATTAGTAGCTAATGGATGGTCACAGGGATGGGAAGCATGGCATAAGGAATGCAGTTAGCATTAATACATTGGTTAGGTAGAGGTCAGGGGAAGGAGAGAGCAATTGGGGCGATCATTTTACAAACTATATAGATGTCTAACCAATGTACTGTATACTTGAAACTAATTTAAATAAATAAATTTAAAATAAAAGATAGGGAGACTGAATGGATAAGAAAACAAGTCCCTTACATGTGCTGCCTATAACAGATTCACTTCACATTGAAACACACACACACACAGACTGAAAGTAAAGGGATGAAAGAAGATATTCCACTTATATGTGGAATCTAAAGAACAAAATAAATAAAACAAACAGACTCATAGATACAGAGAACATTTTGAGGGTTGCCAGATGGGAGGATTTTTAGGGGGTGGGTGAAAAAGGGGAAGGATTAAAAAAGGAAAGAGATTGGTATTTAGAAAATAGTCATGGGACTGTAAAGTACAGCATAAGGAATATAGTCAATAATATTGTAATAACTATGTATGGTGTCAGATGGGTACTAGATTTATCGGGGTGATCACTTCATAAGTTATTTATGTGTCATCATATTTATGTTTTGTACCTGAAACTAATAAAATTTTGTATGCAAACTAATTGAAAAATAAAAATTTATAATATGATGTTTAAAAAGTTTTATATCATTTAGTCTTGATATGCAAGTATTTCAGGAGTAAAAAGATCTGCGGGGTGTAAGGAGTATAAAGAGATTTGCTATAGCGAGAATTATTGGAAATACTTTTAGTGATGTTTACTCTTCTATGAAGATTATATTTATAAATATCTTATTACCATTTGTTAAATTAAATCACTCTTTACAGAATGCTCGATGACTTTTATTCATGCATTAAATATGCACATATATTTAAACAATATTTGCATTTATAATACATTTAATCATGACTTGTCATAGTGTTACTATTTGATTTTCCTTAATATTTTAAAAAATATATTAAATGCTTATATATATTAATTTAAATTATTTCTGTTTCTTAATTCTGAAATGGTGATATATATCAGTATTTGATCAAATACATTTCCATCTTAACATATTTTTGAAGGAAGCTTTTCCCCAGAACAGTCATTTGAAATATGTCGATTCTAAACATCTTTCATATCTTGTTCTTCTACTTATTGCTTAAATGTATTTCTAAGAACATATTGTTTACTATAAACAATTTCTTTTGAGTTAACACAAAATTTCTTGCTATTGCCGCACATTTATAAATCATAGTTTGAACTAGTAAAGGCAGTTTTACTAACAAAGTACTACTAGTACTTATATTAGTAAAGCCTAATTAACTATTATTATTTACGTGCTGAGTTTAGTCGGTACTCTTTATTTAATTCATATTCAGTTTTTAGATGTTTCATTCTCACTAAATTAAATAAACCAACTGTAAACACATAAAAACAGTAATTCTTAAAATTGTGATTAATTCATTTTAGGTTATACTGATTTCTATTGTCAATATTTTTAACAATACACGAATAAAATAGTTGAGGAAATTCATAGCCAAAGATAGAAATATGGAGGTATTTCCTAAACCTTCATAGAAAGAAGAAACCATTCTGTCACGAGTAAGTTATACATTAGTCTCTCAAAATTCAAATTAGCTGCTGATTTGAATATGAGATAATAAAATCTGTCATTCTTAATGTCTTATTGACAATTCTGACATTCATATCCTCATTTTAAAACGTGTTTTTAATATTTATTTTAAGTTCATATAGTTTTTTTAACTACCTAGTCTCAGCCCCATAGCTGAATTAGATTTTTAAACATACTTCAAAGGATTAAATAATGTCTGCACAACATTTGAAAAAAGTATATATAAAATGGCCCAAAAATGTAAAGAAGTGGTAGCTCTTCTCCCCCAAATCCAGAAGAAAACACCTTTTATATAGTTTTTATGTTTTTATATCTCTTGAAAATGGAAAATGAAATACTCTCTGCCCTCAAGTAACTCACAGTCAATATTTTCCCCAATACAATTCTCTTTGGGGTCTGAAAGAGATTACTTTTCTGGTGGTTGGTTACTGCTTTAGATTGTCATTAGAAAGATTTCCAAGCATGTTGAATATATGCTAGTCGATGTAAAAATGAACTGAATTCAAATGATGTCATTTTTGCCCCAAGTAACTGGTGTTAACTCTGAACTTGCATATTATCATTAGGAACATGCTGCTTCAATGTTTTGATTTATCAACTATAGATAGAATATGTTGACTCTTTGCTATCAATAGAATAGAAATTTAGTAATATTTCACCACTACCAATTTTTGCTAGTTCTGCTATTATTTTGAGCTCTTCCAGTGGTTATCTTTATTACTCAAATAATAAACAAATATCTATTTTGTTAATCCATTGATTCTCTGCTATGATGATAACTCTTTAAAAAGCTAGGAGGCTATTTTTAATAGATTTATGGATCCACTAAAAATTTTCTGAGGATACAAATTAGAAGATTCTTAAAGCTTTCTTCTGTTCCCGGACTTACCTATTTCTTGTGACTTGTTACATTTTGGTAGTCTTTTTACTCTTTTCCATGCTGTTGGCTTTCTATAAATGTCTGATGTTTTTGGTTGTTTGGTTTAATATATGAATGAAGGATGAGGCTAGTAGCTGGGGTAAATTTTCTGCATGATTGTATAGGTGTCTTTCAACATAACTTTCTCCCTTAAATGAGAATGTGTTGAGACACAGGCTTCACTTTAGGGTCTTCTTTTCGGTATTGAGTGCACCAAATTGCCACCATTGCCAATGTGAAGACAGTATTACTTGGGCATTTCTGACTTAACTTGTAGTCTGTAATTGAAGCTGGGAGTTAACTGTAGACTCTGTTCTGCTTATCTTTCACATTCTTACACCATATTGGGTGCTTTCTCCAGACAGATAGTTTGTTTTCTTAGACTAATAATGCATATCTTAGACTTTATCCTGGGGGTAAAGCCATTTCAGTGAGAAAGCATGTTCTATGACTTGGAGAGGGTGTGGGAGGAGAAGGTGTTTTACAGGCCTGTCCATTCTATGTGCTGGATTTTAATGAATTCCCAGGATGACTGTACTATGCCTCACCCTTGCCCTTTGTGTTCTGTGGAAAGTAAGAATTTACTACTGGTACTTTAGGCTGCATTTTTTTCATACTCTTTTGCTTGTCACCTGCTCACTTTCTACCTGGTTTCTTAGATTTCCTGGTCTTCTACTGGTACTTTTTCTTTTTTCCCCCTTCAGCAGTTATAATTTTATTATTTTTAAAACGAAAGGAGGAAGTAGATTTGAGTGCTTATAGTATTATTTTAAGCTAGAAGTCAATAGTTCTTTTTAAATATAATATTATAATACATGTGGGTAATAAATATTCCTGATCACTTGCTATGTACATGTCCATGTTACAGAATGCCATCTAATGGGCTCTGATGCCACATACCCCTTACCCTCAAAGAGCAGAAGTGAGCTATGGCTTACAGATCTGCAAAATCTCCTTTAGAGCACATTTTTTCACTATTCGTTTCATTTACTTAGTTCAGATAGTTTTGGTTCCTATCAAAAACAAATTGAGTTACTTTTTTCCTTCCTAAGTATTCAATATATAACCCAAAGAAATTCTGCCTACAAGTGAGTTTATCATGAAAACTTAAATTCATGATCTTGTCCAAATATTAGAGGGAAGAGCTTTGCTGTTATCCTGTGCCCTGAAGCAAACCCTAAAGTCTGCTGTTTCTTGAAACTGACTCTCCAAACTATGGATCAGGACCAGAAAGTCCCTCACAGGGTTATACCAATATATACAGGTTTTTCTCCTGCTACCTGCAAGCTGCCCAGTGGGTCCTGTGTGAATTCCTCAGCCTGTTTCTACTGTGGTGCTTCTTGTATGCAGATCTGTGATTATTGCTTGCAGGCACTCTTGCTGTGAAATTTTTTGACCATAGAAGTGTTGGCCAACTCTTTGCCAGAATGTGATAAGAGCTGGTGTTTGTGTTTGGCTAAGGAAAAGAAATATGAATTAATATCTAGGGATAAGTAGAGAAAGAGTAGGTACATGGGTTTTCTTCTTGGCCATACAGGATATACTCAGTTGAACAACGGAAACTAGTGAGAAAATTCAGACAGCTACTTTAAATAAAGCATAATCATTTTGTTCTTAATAACTGATACTATAATTATACTATGTGCTTTTTCTAAGGAAGTCAAAGATTCAGAAATCTCAAGCTACAAAGAAAACTGTAACCCAAGACACTTATTCTTCCCAAGTTGTTTTATTACTAATACAGTGCCTTTTTTCAAAATCCATTTTATGCTCAAACCAGTCTGGCAATCATCTTTTTACTTATATTAAAGATCTCCTTCAAATACTGCTTTATATGTAGTATTTTTCCTAACTAAAATGGAGTGAGTTAAAATCCATTATGCCTACCATGTATAGGCCAGGCATTGGATACTGATTAACTTGACAGCTATAGCATATTCACCCTAACTATCTGCCGGGTTAATTAGGTTTTTAAATGATTGATTTACTGAATTTGTTGCACTTTTTTCTGTTATTCTGTATGGAGCAATACAGTTAGCCTTTAAACATTTGTCTAAATTTCAATACAAAGCATTTTTGGAGATTGTTTATATCCACTCAATTTAAATAAGATTAAGTTAGCAGCAGTGGTATAGTTTTTAGTAATATTCAGTGCATGGATCTGCCTTGTGTTCCATATATGACTTCAGCAAAAGCATTTTATCTTTCTGTGCATGGATCTTAATCTATAAAATGGGGATAGCCATTCCTAAACTGACTCACTTCATTGGGGTTTTGATTCTAGAATCTATGCACAGGATTATACCCTGGTTATTGGTATGGATTGTTTTCTCAAGCAGTCTCTGAAGCCCTGTCCATAGAAATTTTCACAGTGGTAGGTATGTTCTATATCTTCACTGCTCAACAGGGGAACCACTAGCCGCACTGAGCACATAAAATACAGCTAATGTAATCAAGGACTTGCACGTTATTTTATTTAATTTTAATTTATTTAAAAATAAATCTAAATAGGCAAATGTGTTTAGTGGCTACCATATTGGACCACATAGAGACAAGATAAAAATAACTGAGGCTCTATTAAGTATTAAATAAGTTACTGTGAGATTTGAATCAGATAATAATACAGATGCTAAAACATTTTTCTACATTTAAAAAATACTTTCCAAATTTGTTATTGTTACATGAACTAGTGCCTCTACTTTTATGTGGCATACTTAGTGAAATATTTAGAGATATTGCCTTTATTCTTTATGTAATTCTAAAAATAATTGTTTTATGTATTATTTTTATCAGTAATCATTTTACTTTATTATTTTGAGTTCATGCTTCGCTATGTGCTTATCTAGAGCAGTATAATAATCCGTTGTATGCTTCAATTTGATTTTGAATGAAATATAGACCATAAGAAATAAGTTTCTATAAATATAATGCCCTTTATTTTATTTAGGAGTGTGTGGTTTTGGGGTTTTTTTAGTTAGATACAAATGGTTATTCCTAATTTACATTCCCATCTTTGCCTCTCATGAGATAGCATCACTCCTCATTTCTATTGAATCCATCAGGTTCTATTTTCTTTACTGATCTATTTTAATCCAAATCTGTAAATATTGCCCTCCTTCTTGATTAGCCTTTCTTCTCTAGATTTACTTTCAAGTAATGCTAATAGTCTGTAACTACTTTAAACCTGTCCCTTTGGACTATTAAGGATTCTACATTTAAGGATATATTGTTTTAGAACAATGGACAGTATAATTATAAAAGTGCAAGTAACATATCTAAGAAGATGAAAATGTTGCAGTATTCTATTATGTTAAAAATTGGCATCGTTTGACATCAGCTTGATATTTCTGCGAATGTCCATTCACCTCAAGAGATTTCTTCACATAATGGGTTAGCTCTCATCTTTCCTTGCAACAAATTGAGGCACCAAAGTCAGCTTTTTAGACTGAATGATAAAACATTTGAGAGCCATTTGAGCTATTCTTTGTTTTATTGTTTTTAGTTTTTGTCACTCAGTTATAAATACCTGTGTTTGTCCAGTTCCTTAGGTTGCATATTAATAAATTCTATAAGATTCAGGATATTGACTGCTAAAAATCAAAGTTAAATAATTTTTACTTTGGTTGTATTTGTTATTTAAAAATAGAGGCTTATTTTATTCAATGTTAGGTTAAATGATTTTAAACAATTTTTCAAGAAATTTTTATGTATCTTTTTTAAACAGAAGTTTTGAAAAGTGAAAATATAGATAAGGAAAAACAATTATCTCATCATACCGCACAGTTTTAAGATAGCCCATAGTCTATGTCCTTGCCACTCTGAACACACCTTATACCTTCTGATCTCGGAAGCTAAGTATGGTTGGGCCTGGTTAGTATGTGGATGGGAGGCCACCTAGGAAGACTGGGTGTTGTAGGTGTAAAAAAAAAAAAATGGTAGCCCAGAAAAAAAATTCCAAATTTAGATTATGTGTGTGTGTTTTCAGATCCTTAATTTTTTTATTTTTAGAGTTCAACATCAAAGAATTGTTGGATCAAAATGTAAACATATTATTTCTGGTACATACTCCCAGCCAAAAAGTTAGTACCAATGTACAGAACAACCAGCCACACTTGCCCATTCTATATATGGGCATGTCCATTTCCCTATTTTTCTGTCAACACTGAAGATTATCTTTTTTCCTATCTTCCTTAATATAATCAATCAAAAAACTCTTATTGTTTTAATATACATTTTCTTGACTATTGAAGAAGTTAAATTATTTTCATGTTTATAGACTGTGTTCTCTGGTTAAGTCAATCACTTGTTAATATGCATTTTGAATCTTCACATATAAAAGTATTTCCAAATTTTACTTGGTCACAGATCCTCTTTTATGCAGAGTATCTTTTTTCCTGTAATTCATCTTTTGGAAATACTGTTATATACTATGATATATATATAATTACAAAATTTTTTAAAGAATTTGACTAGCAATAAAATGCATTAGATTGTAGTGAAGCAGCTTGCAATGCAAGTAGTGTCCTTCATTATTTATATGATGCTAAAAAAAGTATAGATACTAAATAAATATTTGAGTTGATTGACCCATTAAACATTGACAGATAAAGTCTTTAAATATTATGAAGGTCTTTACCTAAATGTATCTAAAAAAATTTCCACATCTATTTTGGAAACATTGCTATAGGGTGAAATTACAAGCACCTATCTTATAAAATAAGTATCTTTCAGAAAACTGAAGATATAAATATACACACATTTCAGAAAACAAAAAAATAACAGTTGATTTATTGTTATGTATCAAAATATGGCCTATTTAAACTGTATATTAACATGCATTCTCCAATAATCAGTTTAATTATGATATTTAAATCATTTCTACATAGTTCCTCTATATAATGAAATATATAAAATGCAAACTCTTTGAAGAAAAACAAAATTCAATCCACTTTTAAATTTGCCAAGTGTCCTGTGGGAATCAGTTTAGGCAAATCATCTACATTAGGCTACCCACCCCACCCTCACCTCTCACCCCAACTTAATTGGCTGTCACTCACAATTAGTACTTTTATACATTTTTTCACAGATGCCTGATCAGTGCTTTGTTTCAATCACGCTTAGCAAATGAATGGCATATTGAATGTATTGTTGAGCAGGGAAGATACTGACTGGGTTGAATATTCTCACTTTGAAACTATCCCATTATTGACATAACCTATACATTAAGCAAATGAGTAAGATAAACTATAAACAAGAAGTTTGCAAAAGCAGAAAATAACCAGTGATAGTCAATTATAATAATGGGGTTAATTAAAACACAAGCATTAGGGGAGCAAAATTTTTATTGCCAAATTTTTATTGAAGGCTTCTTAAAGGTGGCAAGATTGAAGCAAAGTCCATATTCGTAAGAATATGTGTATGTTGAAATAAACTATATTGTTGACATCTCTTATTTAGGCACGATTTATGTTAAAATTCCAAAGACTGAATTGAAGTTTACTTACGTTTTAAATGCCAGTAGGTAAAATGAAATCTTCATTGTGTTTACCTGGATATATTTTTTATATTCACTAGATAAAGATATTTTCAGAGTTATAAACTTCTTGCAGAAAAGAAAAAGTCAAAATTAAGAAGTGGCAGAAATCATAAGCTATATAAACACGTCATTAAAAATCACAATTTCAAATTCAGTACTCTGATCTTTAAAGCTGTGTTCATCTTTGCAAGGAGCAAGTACAAGTTATTTATAACATAAAGAACTTATATTATGAGGAAACAGCTATAATAATGAATAGGCACTCTTATAATTCATAAAATTGGTTATATAATACTTGCCCTAATTGGTCATTCCTGCCAACTGATATGTTATTTTAATTTCTCTATCTTAATTATAATACTCTCTTGCTACAGGCTTTCCAGTATTAACTTCCAGTGTTGTAATTGACCGCTGCGTATCTATATTAGTTTTTTTTATTTTCTTGACCCCAGCAACCCTTTTAATTATATTATCAGAAAGAGAATAACATTGAACTCTTACCTGAACACAGATCTATGTCTCCAGTGAAATAATACTGATTCAGAGTTTTCTACCTAAAAGTAGTGAAGATTCTTTTTCTCACCATCTGAGTTATTTCCTTTCTGAAAGGAGTTTATGATAATGGCAAGAACAGAGGCAAATAGATAACCAAAATCAAGTTTAATAAGAGGTTAAGGATATTTATGTTAGTATGTAATAGAATGTAAATTGCTTTGTAAGGACATTATTCTTTTATTCACCATTAGTTGAATATCAAATAAGGAGCAAATATATTGTTCAGCCTTACAGGAAAATAAATAATCCTCAGGGCTAATCTTCAAGAGATTACAGTATGGGGAGCCAAAAAAGAAGTTATAAAGATTGACAGATTGCCTGATCATTATGATAAAGTGTAATCAGTGATACTGAAGAGTGCAAATTGATTTGGAAAGGTATAAGAGGATTGCACATCCAGACTGGGACTTCAGAGTTGGGGTCAGTCAGGGAAAACGTCCCAGAATATGGGACAGTTGAAGTCAATTTGAAGAAGGGATTAGTCATAAGAATTGGGAATATTACTGAGGCAAGACACGAAGTGAAAAAAATAAAAACAGTTCCACCAGAATAAGGCTATCTAACAATAGGGAAATATTTAAACTTTTTTCCTTAACATTGAAGGCATGTTCCACATCTGAACATCTGTCATGCAGTCTCAGGTGAAAGAAATAGTTTCATCATCAAAGGCTGGTATCTGCAGTAATTATTGCTCATCAGACATATTACATTTTCCTCATGTTATTAAAGAAAGAAATCATGATTCCCTTGAAATATTTTCTCCTTGTGACAATCCCTCTTTCCTTGGAGTGGTGTTGCATTGACAACTTGGTTATCCTTCTTGGAACTATGAGGTTTGTGGTGACCGATTGTTCAATTTCTCCAGACATCCAAGCCTGAGAAAGCAATGCCCAGACTGAAAGATAGGGATAAGCTTGGGTCCCCAAATCTGTCAATGTCTCACTGTTTAAAGGCAAAATAGAAAATATCTGGAGAGTCAGATGCCCTCAGGAAAGAGTTTTTTGAAGGGGGTCCCTCTTGGGCTGATTATAAAACTAATCAGCCATTTATCAAGCAAGCCATTATGTATCTGACCATATGAATAAACATAATTCATGCAAATATAATGTATGTTAAGTACATTCTTGAGTTGTTATGCACGATATTATAAGCAGTGACCAAAAGTGCACTTACATTTGCTGTAGTTCAGCATTTTGAATATCCTGTTTTCCTCCTACCATTGATGAAATTATGACAGTTCCTCTGATTAAGTTCTCCCCTTCACACATGTCCTAGGCATTTGGAAGAGGGTTACTTATTTCAGAGGCCATACATTAGGATGATATTCTTAGATAGTCTGGTTGTTTAAGGTTTTAATAGTACTTCAGATTTTGTACCATTAATAGGTCTTGACATTCTAGAACAAGGAGTCCAGTTCTGGGTTCATTAATAAACAAATTTAAATGCTACAGTGTCAATCCTGACCTCAGAAGTACCTGTTAGTGACTTTTCTCCATTGTACTATAATGTAATCATAGACATTGAAGTAACAGACCTTTTTTTGTTGTTGTTAATCAGAAATAATTCAAATCATTACAGTTCAAACATAAAGCCTGTTTGTGTCCTTTGTTTTCAATGAAAACAGTTGGGGGCTCCCCTCAATGCTTATACTCTTAAGATATAAATTACATAATTTCAATTGTTGTAAATGTAAAGTGGTGTATTTGTGTACAGCCTCTAAAAAAGAATCAGTTTGTCACATATAAATCTGCAAGGTTATAGTTATTAACTCTGAATGTGGAAAAGTGCCATAATTTATTAGTATCCCTCTCTGGAAGAAGTATATAGCTCTGCCTGAAGCCCAGAAGCCCACCTACTCTCCAAGTTTACACCATTCCTTGAAGGCAAACTTATTCAAGTGTCACAAATATAATTTCTTGGAATGTATTCTAAAATCTCTTTAAAAACAAAGTGTTGGTTCATCTGTGGAGCAGAGGTAATATTTATTTCCAGTGTCATGTACATTACAGTCTATTTTCAAGCTTCTATTTCTTTGTCAATTCATTAAGATATATCATTATACACTGATAATCTTTGCAGAAGGCTCTGACATTCAGCTATCACCATAAATGCCAGCAAAGATGGCAACTTATTCCAGTGTATGTACAAGCTAGGTGACTGGATACAATTGTGTAAGTTGTACCCTACACAAGAACACCAGGCCATCAGACATATAGGACCAAAATCCAGCCTGCCTCTATTTCCCAAGCCATGGGCTTGATAGACTAAATCCATCCAGAGCACAAAATGACTTTGTGGGTTAGTGATGGCTATTTGGCTAGGATAAATGCCTTCAATCAAGTGTAATAAAATTTGTAGAGTCCTTTCAACCAGCAGGCGTGTAAAAGTCAACTCTACTGAAGAAGCAGAATAGCTTTTGCTCAGTGAAAATGTGCACTTGTGAACTTCCTCAATAATTGTCTCATCTAGTCATGCCAATATGGATAGTGGACAATTCTAACTCAGATACAGTGCAAAAATGTTTCTGTGAACCCTACCTTCTTCAGGGTCTGACACTACTATCATACTCCTATATTTCCAATAGTTAGCTTATTAAAAACATTTTGTTCATGTTTATTTAATATTTTTATAAATAAAGCAGTGCTAGAATAAATTTATCCCCTATAATGCTGATGCTCATTGGATTCTGCTCTCATAATCATGACTACTCTTGTGGTAAAGCTCCCTTAAGGAAAAGGGATGGATAGTTAGTTCTGCCTTGGGTTTACATTCCAAGGACAGGCCAACCAGTGTATCTTTCCTCATTTTTATAGGCACCTCACTTTTCTCAATTGTAAGACAACCACAGTTTTATATCTTAGATATGTCTACAGGTAAGTATAAATATGTAAATACTAATACTCCTGAAAATAGAAAATATGCAATTATAATATTAAAGGCATTATGAAATTACCTCACAGTTATGTCTACACTAGTGAATAACTCTAAAAATTACCCAAAAACATTATGGACCAATTTGCATCATGAATACAAAAGTTTCATATCCTGGTGTCATTGTGACATGGAGTTGAATCACCAGGACAGTGTGTGTTGCAAAATGATGACACTGCAGTTTTGTTTTGTTTTTTTTTTTTAATGGGATCTTACCTTCAACTATGATACCAACTTTTTAGTGGATCTAGTCAGTGCCAAAGAGTAGTTGAATAATGTGAGGTCATCAAAGGCAAGGCTCAGGTGCAGACATCAAAGTTATATTCATTAATATCAAAACTCTACTCACTATTGTAAAACCAAAGAAAGGAGTCCTTTAATTGATGAGCATTAAAAATGTTTCTCAGAGCACTTAACTTATATTAAAACGTAATAGTCATGATTATTTGGGTGTTAAATTACTGTTCTAAATTGAGATGAAAGGAATTCAGGAAAACCTGACTTGCATCCTAAGAATGAAACTATCCCTGACCTTTTATTTATGGCATTTCTGTCATCAGTAAATATTACCCTAATGACTTGAACTACCTGATTTGTCATTGGGAGAATATTTTAGATGATGACTGAATAGGCAGAGAGCAAATTTCTTTGAAGATGTTTTCTCATTTTGGGTTAACAGATAAGTTTCAGTGTGCTACATAGACTAGAAAGTTGAAATTTGATATTAAAAATTTTAAATGCTTTTACAAAAAGGATGATTGGCCTGTAGCTGATATATTGTGTAATAGAAGACTGGTTTTACTTACAGAATTTTAGATTAAAGTGACTTAAATTTTACCAGAAGAAGGTAAGGCTGAACATTAAAGCTTCACAGAACCCTTTTAAATAATTAAACTCTAAAAACCAAGGTTATGTTAATATTGTTGTAAATCTGTCTGTAGCCTTTGATTCCACTGTGTGGTGTTTTAAAAGTTCTTAATTAGAAAAAAATAATATCAATCAAAGAGTACAAACTTTCAGTTATAGGATGAATAAGCTCTGGAGACCTAATGTACAGCATGATGATTATGAATAGTTAATAATAATGTGTTATATACTTAAAAATTGCTAAGAGAAAAGAGCTTAAGTTTTTATACCAAACACATACATACAAATACACAATGTTAACTATGGGAGGTGTTAGATATGTTAATTAGTTATATTGTGGTCATTTCATAATGTATGCATTTATCTAAACATCATGTTTTGCACTCTACTGTATATACACTTTGTCAAAAATAACTAAGTAAAAATCAAAGTCCTCTAAAAAAAAATCGATCAGCAAAAATACAGAGAGTGCAAAATCTTTGGAAATGCCAAAGTTTCAAGGATGCTGTCAACATATTGTTTGAAATCAACTAATTATATGACCGTTTGCAACATTAAATACTGAATAAATTTGCCTAAGAATTTTGTTATTCTCTGAATGATTTGTTTGATTTGTTTATATTTGTTTATGATTATTTTGGGAGGAGGGGCAAAATTTCCACTCTAAACTGGCATATAAATACTTTTACAGTTTATTTTACACTAAATATTTCAAATAAATCTGGATTTAAAAAATATCATTGCTATAAAATAGTTTTTCAACAAAACTAATAAATATTTCAAAATAGAAAAATTCATAAATAATGTTTTATACTTTGGCTTTACAGGGGAGAAAATATGGTTCTTCAAATGTTAAAGCTGGTAGGTAGATTGCACATTTCAGTTTGCCCAGGACTGTTCTGGTTTATAATCACCTCCTCTGGTAATTAGCTGTATTGCCTCTTTCTATTCTCACACATGTCCAAATAATTCTGTGGTCACCTTCTTGAGTAGCCAAGCCTATTTAGGTCTTTAATAAAGACTACCATGATTCCAGTACTCAGAAATGGGGCTCTTAGAGACTCTGAGGATGCAACAAAATTAAACCATGGTAAAAGTGATGAACAACACCTTGGATTTGGAACAATTAAAAAATTAATTCAAGTTCCAGTTTTTCCTCTGATTTATTCTGTTGCCTGTCTTGTTCTTTCTGAGCCCATGAAAAATGGATAATGATGGTTTCTAAGACATAAAATGTGAAAATACTTTGTAAATTTTAAAATGCTATACAAATATTAACAAACCCACAGTATGGTTTAACACAAAGTTTTACTTGTCAAGAACACAGAGTTAAATTAAGTGTAATTATTATGCAAGAGGGAAAATTGTGCCCTTGAAACTCACCTTTACATATTTTATCTTGCTGTTATATCCTCCCAGTAGATTAAGTGACCCCAAAATACTAGAGGATTCCAAAAGTAAAAATTATAGTCTTAATTTATTTTCATTTTTATATAAAATATAAGCACTTTACATGAATATTTTAATACAATGATTATGATAAAAGTGTTTACCATATTATAGGTTTTAACCCTGATAACTTCTGGGAATTTATTTTTGAACTACTATATGCAAAAACATTTTGCTGGATTGTGGAAGATCAGAATAAATGAGGCAAAATCATTTCTTTAGTCTGTTTATGTATAAACAATCATAATAAAAGGCAGATTGAGATAAATATAATAGAAAAAAATGAGTTGAAGTGAATGCCTAGAAAAGAAAAAATAAATCAATGTTAATCCAAGCATTCTGGGGATCATTTCCCAGAGGTGGTCCCCTACTGAAAGGATGAGGTTTGGGTAGCTTGAGGTATTTGCCAACACAGTGCACTCCAGGCTGAGATGAAAAAGCTATGTTGGTGGAAAGCAAAAATGCGCAATGTGCTCAGTGGGAAGGTGGCCCACTGGTAGTGATGCATACAGTGAAGAGATCTATGAGAGATGGACCTGGAAAGGGGTTATGTTAGGGAATGATAGACCTTGAATTTCATTTAAGAAAATAAACTCTCTTCTACAGGATTGGAAAGCCTTTTTAGTCTGTGACAAGGGTAGTTACATGATGAGATTTGTATTTTGGGAAGATAATTCTGGCAACAATAAGTTGTATTGATTGGAGAAGGAAGACGTTAGAGGCTGGGAGACCACTTCAAAGAAAGACGGTAACAATAGGTCAAATGAAAAATGGTGAAGTATGGAATTGAAACTTGAGGGAGTATGAATGAGAAAGAGGGAGTCAGACTGGAGATGCATTGTAGAAATGATTGGGCAGTAATTACTGACTGATTGAAAATGGGGTTGAGGTTCAGAGAGGAGTAAAAATTACCTTGAGATATTGAGCTTAGCTGACTGGGAAAATAAGAGTGCCATTCAATGAGAGGATCCACAGTAACAGAAGCAGCTCTGCTAGTTCAGGATTTAGCATTGAGTTTGGGCAACGTCTAGTTATCTGTATGTACACCTGACAGTTTTATTTTCAGATCCTGAACTTGAAGAAGGTAGCTACCTATGCTTTATGGGCCATGAGATAAATTTTCCAAAGGCAACCCATAGTCAAACTAGACCTAGAATTTTCAGGAAATTTCCACTGTTCTTAAGACCTATGAAAACTTTAAACATTTCTTGAAATTGGTGAAATGGAGACCCATTGAGCTACTAGAAAACCTCTGTCTGTCCTCTTATTCTGAACCAGGAAGTCTGTAATAATCAGGTAACTGACATCTCAATAACTGTACATAACTGGATTTTGCAGCAATCTGAGTGCTATTCCCTTTGCCCTCTCCTCATTTGCTCTTTTATACACAGTCAGAAATAGATAGCAACCCAGTTGGAAATGAGCAGGATGTTGTGGGGTTGCGGGGGGGGGGGCTGTGGTAACATAATACATTGTATTCCAGAAGGGGCATAATCATAAATAAAGATATGAAGGTAGGCTTAAACAAAGAGCCTTGGTAACAGTGTACTTAGAGAGGATTGGGTTTTCTGTGCTATATTCATAATCAAATTAGAGAAAGGTAGTATTGAGTATTTGCGAAGTGCCAAGTACTATGCTAAGCTTTTCATGTGCATTATTTTATTTAATGTCCTAATTAATGAGATTTTTATACAGTAGTACTCCTTTATGCATGGAGGATATGATCCAAGACCCCGCGGATGCCTGAAACTACAAACAGTACCAAAGCTATATATACTATATGTTTTTTATACATAGATACCTATGATAAAGTTTAATTTATAAATTAGGTACAGTTAGAGAGTAACAACAGTAACTAATAATAAGCTAGAGCAGTTATAACAATATCCTACAATAAAAGTTACGTGAATGAGGCCACTTGTTTCAGGAGATCCCTTGCTGAAGTCTTCGTATAGGCTCAGTGCTTTCTGGTGCAACACATTGCCGTCAATCAGAACACATTTTCTGTCCGTGTTTTCCATCCACAAATTTAATACTTTTTTCGTCTTTAAGCACCTGTCTTGCGCTGTGGCCATAACTTTGGCAGTTTGAGTGAGACAGCAAAACTTGGACGAATTAAATTTCTGTTTACTCCACAATTTCATGGATAGAAAATTTATTCTCATCATAGATCTTAGCAACCTTATCATACGGTTTTTCTTATTAAGCCTAGAACTTTTACCTTTTCACTTAAAGGAAGCACTTTACAACTTTACAGCTTCTCTCTTCTCTTTGGCATATTCAGTTTACCACCATTTCTACTCTTCTGCTTTGGGGTCTTAAGCAAAATAAAGGTTAGTTGTACACAAGTATACTACGGGACAGAGCGAGATTCCATTATACTACTCAGAACAGAGCAAAATTTAAAACTTACGAATTGTTTATTTCCAAAATTTTTTATTTAATATCTCCATTGTTATATAAAGATGTCAGAGAGGAGGGGAGTAAGGGTTCTATCCTGATTCAGCAGAACCCCACTCCATGAAAACCTGATGAAAACTGGGTTAGTGTCTTTCTATTTTGTAAAGCTGTGGTTGCAGAACTGAGAAGATTCAATCTTATCCATGTGGATAGAGACTCGTAAATCTACCTGTAATCCAAGTGTCAAGTGCTAGGTACTGGCAAAGCTGTCTGTTGGCAAGTTCAAGGCTGGATATGTCATTACTTCAGAAGAAGAAGATGGGAAGATGTAGAATAAGAGAAAAACTTTCTTTCTACTGAGGAGAAGAATGCATTCAAAGAATACTTTACTGCAATATCTAAAAGAAAAGAAATGTAAAAATGTTTGACATTTTCAATAAGATTGAAGAAAACATAAATTTTATAAACAGAGCTATAAGAGCAGAACAGATCGAGATAAGAAGGAAATTATATAAGTTTGAAGAGAATGAGATAAAAATAAGATAGAATAAAGATTGCAGAGAAATTAAAAAGCAATATCAGAATTAAATTTCATTTTGGAGATATAGTAGTTAAAAGTAATACTGACTCTGTAAATCAAATTTCTAATATGGGGGAAAATGTTTATTCTCAAGGAAAGGAAAGGAAATATACAAAGATTTTTAAATGTGAGACAGTAATACATAGGGCAGATGATGAAGTCTGAACCTAAAAATAAAGGGAATTCCTGAACAGAAACATTTCTTGAATGGGAGATCAGAACATTTGAAATAGAAACAGTAATCTAACATAAAATCCAAGAAATTATTCTTTAAAACAAATGAATAAAAAATAAGGATAGAGAGAGAGATTTCTACCATGATGTTGGCCAATTTCTTGTATTATATTACAAAATATATATACAAAATATATAATTTATAATTATTAACATGGGGGGAAAGGTGTCCTACAAATCAGGTGGGTAGAATGAACTGACTTCAAATTGTATTCCTCTATAATACCAAATGCCTGAAGACACTGGAACCTTATCCATAGACTACTGAAGAAAAATGTCTGTGAATCAAAATTTTTATGCATAGTATATTACTTTTATAGAACTGCCTAACAAGTTTTCAAAACTTAGCAAATTAAAGCAATACACATTTATTATCTTCACAGCTTCTGTGGGTATAGATCAACTGGATCCTTGCTGCAGATTGTTCTGTGCATTTGTTACATACGTAGTGATTTATGGACTGAAATTCTAGCATCAAAATTTATACCTTATAAAGTTTTTAATATACTGTGGTAACTAAATCTGAACTGTACCGTAGGGAGACTTATGTTATTTAGCTAACTCATTGCAACTGAAATTCTTGCATATCCAGACCATACAAAATAAATCTACAAAAAGTTAACTTTGATTTTCAATTCTATCTTTATATATTTCCAATGAACATTACTGAATGTATATTACAAAATAAAATACATTTTATATTAAAAATGGGTATTAAAAATTTGAAGATGCACTAACTTGTGATGGTAGTAAAGGTAATGGAATCATAGGTGACTTTTCGTTTATATTTTAATATTTAAATTTCAACAGTAAGCATATATTACATATGTGATATTAAAAGAAACAATTTTTTAAAGAAAAGTTAATTTGAAAACATTTCTACATTTATCTGTGGTGTAATTTAGTTAATAAACATTTATCAAGACCTGCTATATACCAGCAGCATGCTAGAAGCTGTGTATATTTTCTATTCTTAATGATCTTACTGTGTAAGGGGAGAGATAGACATTAAAACAGAAGAATTTTAATATGGCATAGTAAGTAATTTTACATATTGCAACCCAAAGAAAAGAGTAATAACTATGAAAATTAGAGGTTTTCTAATGTGAACTGATTTATTGAAAATGAAAGATGTCCAATAACAGCTTTTTTTGTTTCTTCTTATACTGTTATTCCTTTTCCAATGCTGAAGTTTCTGCAAAGAGAAATAATTTGAGATAAAATTAGTAAAATTCTGTGGTTAAAGCAGAAGAAATTTATCACCTGCTATCTTTGGACATCTGTAGTGAATTTTTCAGGAGTAATCGAAAAGTTAATGAAGTTATTTTGTTCTATGATGCTTCTTTATGAATATGCCAAAATAAACACATATGTAAACCCTATTTGCATATTAAGTGAATTTTGTTCCTGATTTAGAAACAGGAATTTTTATTGAGCTACTCGGATGAACAATTTAAAAAATTTTAATCAACTTCCAACTGTATTCATTTTCAGCTTAGTATTTAAGGGACTATTAGGTTGAAAAGACAATAGGGATAGCGTTATATTACATTTTCAGTACCCTTAGAAATAACTGTAAAGGATTTTCCTACATTCTAATCACTGTGTACATAGCTGAAATGTGAAGGAATATTCTTTTATTTATTTGTTCTTCACAATATATTTTGATTGTATCTATTTGTGCCAAATTTCACAATAAGCCCTAAGTAGACAGCATTAAGCATGGTGGTCTAGTCCTCTTTACGAAGCTTAAGCAGTACCCAAAGCAGTGTGCACTTATAGCTAAGTTCGCAAGACTTAGATCCATTTTCAATATTTTTTCACTGCTTAAAATAGCCCTCTGTGAAGTTTTCTCTTTGTATATTCGCCCCATCCAACCACAACCTGATATTTAGTTAATCCTTTTCTGTTCTTTCCAAAGGAAAATATCTTTACTGACAGTACTTTGGCAGTAACCAAACCACAACAGTTACATCCTTAGAGATTTTTGTCTGACACAATAAGAATAGTACCATATTGTTTCAGTGTGAACAATGAATCATGCATTCCTAGGTAAAGGTGTACAGATAAAAGATAGGTAGTGGTTGCACCAGTTTACACTCCCACCAACAGTATTTAGTGTTACTTTTTCTCTATATCCACACTAGCATTTGTTAACCTGTCTTTTTAAAAATGAATATCCTACCAGGTGTGAGGAGACATCTTGCTGTGGTTTTGATTTGTATTTCCCTGATGATGAGTGATATTGAGAAACTTTTCATGTACCTGTTGGCCATTTGTATGTCTTTTTTGGGAAAATGTTTATCAGACCTTTGCCCTTTTTTAATTGGATTATTTGTTTGTTTGTTTATTTGTTTGTTTTGCTATTGAGTTGTATGAGTTCCTTTTATATTTAGGGCTTTAATCCTTTATTACAAATGTGATTTGCAAATATTCTCTCCCATTCCATAGGTTGTCTTTTCATTTTATTGATGAACCACTTGTTGCTTTGGGTGTCATGTCTTCTCCTTCTACCTATGAAAGGACTTTGCTCTGCCTTTTTTTTCATGTTCTCACATACTTCCATTACTACTAGTTTTTTACCTCAACAGACAAACATGTCCCAAATCTTCTCTCATAAAAAATTAAGACTCCATGAAATCCACATACTCTTCTAGTTTGGCAATTTTTTCACTCACTCTCATCATAACCTACTTAATTAAAAGAATAGTCTTCTATCTTGAATCTATTACTGCCCATTTATTCCTCCTCATTCTACACAATCTGACTCCTGACCCAGCCCTCTATGAGGTTATTTTAGCCAACTTCATTAACCTCCATGTTGGCCATGACACAGAACATTATCTTATCATTATCTTAATCTCTTTGCTTCTTCTGACTTTATTGATTATGATTTCTTTCTTAACACATTCTCTTTTCTTGATTTTATAATACGATTCTCCTGGTTTCCAATGAGACTTCTCAAATTGGGCCTTCTCAACTTCCTTCTCAGTCTTTGATTCCTCTTTGTGTCCTCAAATGATAGTGCTTTTCTGTTGTTTATTTTCTTCTTTAGATCACTTTCTGTGATTGCCATTTAAGTAATTAGTTGCATAGTTAGTTAATGATTTGCTGCCTATCTCTTCTATTAGGATGTAAGCAGAGGTTGCATTGGACTTTGCTAAACTCTTCAGCCTTATCTCTACTTCACTCCCTTGCTCTAGGTCAAGATCAGGTAAAGTCAGTATGTGGCTCTTATTCATCAGGTCTAACTTAAATGCTATATCTCAAAGAGAGCTTTCCCACTCATACTAAGATAAGCTTCCTATTATTCCTTTTATGAACTTTCTTTACTTTTTTATTAATTATTTTTATAATTTTTTGTTCATTTCACCAGTTTACCTAATTTATTTCTTTATTAAAATATAAATTTTGCAAACATAGGGAAATTTTTTGCCTTGTTCCTATGTATCCTTAGCACCTGGTATGTGTCTGGCATATATTAGGTGACTAATAAACATTTTTGATGGAAGTAAGGGAGGGAGGGGGAAAAAGAGAGGAAAGAGGATGAGGAGAGAGCAAGAAGGAAGGTTGATTTTACTAATTCACCATTATTTCCTCAACACATAGCACAGTGACTTTCACATTATGGATATTCAATAAATATTTGTGTAGGAAACTAACTCCTCAGAATTCTGTGTCTAACCCTCTACTCTCATTTTACACACTTCTTACAGATTCATGAGTAACTTCATCTAAACTGTTATTACAACTATCATTAATATGTTAACGACTTCTAAATCTGAATCTGAGTCTATCATTCTCTGGTTCAAGAACCACATATATATTAGCCTAGTGGACATTCCTACTTAGTGATATCACAAGACAAACTCAGCATGTTCAACTTTGATCTTATTCCCTTTTCACTCAAAATTAATCTTTCTGTTTACTTTACCTTAATAAATGAAATCACCCCATCTGCTCAGATACCACTGAGTCATCTATATTACTCCTTTTCTTTCCTTTTTCTACATGTAATCAATCACATCCTGTGTGCTCTAATTTCTTAATATCTCTCAACAACTCTTTTCCTCTCAATCCCACTCAAGTAACCTAAAATGTTCACACGAACCTCCTAACTAGCATTGTTGCCATGGATATTCCTCAAATTCAAATCTCGTCATACCACTTTTCTTAAATCCTTCAAGATATTTATATTTTTCTACCTACTACTCAAGCAGTGGTGATAGAAGAAATTTTTAACTTCTAAATTTAGTAATCATGGCCTTCTCATGGTCTGGCTCCTACCTACCTGTGTTATATGTGTCCCATACCCATGCTTTCACCTATGCCTCACTTCTACCTAGAAAAGCCATTCAACGTTCTAAATTCTTGCTCATTCATTAAAACTCAACTAAAATATTACCTCTTCTTGAAAACCTTTTCTTGTTATGCCATACCAATAATATCTGTCCTTTTTCTTCTGTGTATTCTACTGTTACACTTGTCACAGTAAACTCTAATTGTGCATTTACTTCCCTCCCCTTCCACCACCAGAAGTTTGGTTGGATGAATGAGTGACTACATGAGAGTTTATTCTTTGAGAAGTTATATAACAAGTTGAAATCATTGTTAGAACCTAGAACCAGAGTTGGAGGAAGATAAAACCTAGATGATGATGATAATGATGATGATAATGATGATGATGATGATGATGATGATGATGATGATGATGATGGTAATAATAATAACTGGATTACTAGCATGGACAAAAACAAAAATGGGAATGGAGCCTAAGACACAAGGAATCTTCTGAGCAAGAGTTAGAAATCAAATAGTAGGTACTAGTAGAGCTCGCTTCGAGACAGCCCTTATTGGGCATAGGTTACAGCGAGGCTGGGCTGAGTTGAGTTTTGACATATTTTCTTGGACAGTTTGTCTACAGCACAACAAACAAACAAAAATTTTTAGCTTGGCATATACTTGTACCAGAATATTCCTTTTGAATAAATACACTCATAGAACACTATTAACAGGTAGATATTGTGTATCACTTTGTTTTATTTTTTTTGCTTTATGATATAAACTGGTGGGATTCAGTATAGATTATGAAACCCCCAAACTTTTTAATCTTTTTAGAGTTTAAGTTTGAATAGAGACTACAGGTAAGATAGCCTCTCTTAGCTTTATAGTCATGTAAACTGGGGGGGGGGGATTTGTTATGTATAATTAAGTCTCTTGAAGAAGAAGTTTATCTGAGTAAAGAGGGAAGGAGTGAAGGAAGATAATTTGAGTGGTTACTGTGTGTTATGTATTTACATGCATTATCACAATTAATCCTCAGAATAACCGAGTGAAATGGATGTTCTTTATTTTACTGTTAGAGGAAGTATTCTAGAGATATTAAACAGCTTAACCAAAGAGACAAGGCAAATGAGAGACCCAATATTCAACTTGAATTTTTCTGGTTTCAAAGTCTGACACTGCAACCAGGCTTTTTGTTGCTATCTATATCTTCGTTAGTCTTGTTTTTTTAATCATCATTTATAAGAATAAATTTGTATTATTTACATTATCTGATTCACTCTCTGTTGTGGTATAATTGTGCATATATATATGTATATACATACATACATACATATATAATATATATATAAAAAATCTGGTCAGAGTATACACACACACACACACACATCTATATGTGTGTGTGTGTGTGTGTGTGTGTGTGTATAAAAGACATAGCCACTTGTGAAAAGAAACTGAAT
>PUFA01000141.1:3845000-3867500 GCA_003508835.1 Eonycteris spelaea | reverse complement strand
ATGTACAATCAAATATTTCCTATCAAAAGTCTGTTAAAATGAGAGCAAATACTATAACACGAAAATAAGCTTTGCATCTATTATAATGTAGTTGATCCTAATAGAGTTACATACTCTTTTTTTTTTTCTTTCTTTTTTTTTTTTTTTTTTTTTTAAGTTCTATGACTTGGAAGTCTGGACTTCTTTTGTCTTTAAATTTTAAGGAAATATAAAGGGATCAATGAACCAGTAGTTGGCAAACCTTGTTAACAAGAATATAATGTTTTTCACTGTAAATCTTATCTACGGGTTGTGACTGTTATTTCCAGTTCACATTTATTGAAGAAAGAACTGGAGTGACACTATGCTAAGAATCTTTCCAATCACCCACACATAATTGGGATGTTTAATTAAGTGACATGCTTAATACGCAAACTCAACACAATCAGAAATGCTCCAGCTAAACCAGATTATAAAAAGATGGTGTGCTTATTATATCAAATAAAATTTTGGGTCCATTTTCACAATTCTTAAAATAACTCTAGATTCATTTGAGGGGAGGTATGATCTTACATTGTCTGAATAACTTGTTGACCCTTTCAATGAAGTACACTTAGAAGTTTAATATAAACTTATTTATAATTTTGTTCTTAAAATCTAAAGGCATCATCTACCTATTCTAAGATAATGCTAAATGTTCTTTTTGACTTTTACTTTTTTGACTCATTTCAAGTTTCAGAATTTTTTCTCTCTCATTTCAAAATATATAACTCTATCTTTAAGTTCAAGTACCCAGTACTTGATGCACAGAGCAACACACCAGGTTTTTGCTTAACTCATCTAATGAGAAAATAAATAGGTTAATTGAAACCCTTATTTAATGCATCACGCTAGGAAATTTGAATCTGTCAGTATAGTAAATACCCAGACAGAAAAAAAAGAGAAATCTACTAACCAAAATTAGCTGTTTCCTTCTTTCATATTTGAAAATTTTAATTGATAGACTACAATTTTCACGAGGACATCCATTTAAAGCCAGATATTTCTTCTGGTTTTATTTGATAGCTGCATAACATATCATGTTTTCTTAGACCCAACCAGACTTTTATTTGACTTTTCACTGGAAAATATCTGTAGTAAATTCTCTTTTCCCTCCTCTATCACACATCTAAATTATGGCCCCTCATCAGAACTTTTGCATGAATAAAATTGCATATCTAGTGGAAAATAAACCCTTAATTCTTAACTTGTTAAGGTATATATATATTTTAGAAGGTTATCCATAGAACTTTAAGTCTGATGGTGGTTTTATCTGTTTAAATATTGATAAAATAGCTTAATTTGCAAAAAAAAAGTTATGTATTTAGTCACTCTATTCATCTTTCTCAGTGAATTCCTAGAGTAGCTTATAATGGAAAGAAATGCAGTGGGACAGTAATAAAAGAGACAAAGGAGGAATAAAGGAAATTTGTCACAAAATGAATGACTTAAAATGGAGTTCTGAATTTTGGAAATTATTAATTTCTAAACAAGGCAAGCTGAGCAATCTATATCCATCATATAACTGACACTATAAGAAAACCTAATTTTTTGTTTATTCAAATAATTTAAATTTTTAGTTGCCTCAAATGTTTCATTTTGGATGAGCTTATGTATGTGGATTTAGCGATGATAGTATTGGCTTATTTGTAATGTCAGAAATCCCTCAGAAGTGCACCTGGGCTTTTCTACACGAATTAATTTTAATTTGTGTTTTTGTACATATCTTACTGAAGTAGAATGTTCAATTAGTTGTATGTTAGTTGGCTTATCTGTCTTCATATTTTTATGTCTGTGTCAGCTTTAGATGGCAGTTTCCTAGAGGGTAGGCCAGAATCTGCTTAAAATTTACAGAGCATCACATATATGTAATTCATGTGATTTCAGGATGACAATTATATGGTTATTTTTATGTATTAAGGATTTAACTATAAGGGAAATACAAACCATTTTAAGATTAAAAAATTATTCATCCAACCATAGTAAAAGGGAAGATGAACTCTATAGAAAGCGAAGGTGGAAAACTTGCCTAAATTTGCTTATACACCAAATCAGTTGCAATAGCAACAAGCTTTAGTGTAATGTAATTTGTTTAAGCTGAAATCTGACTGTAAACTTGAAATGTATTATCACATGCCTTCATTCATAAAACTTTTCTTATAAAGTGCATCTGTTATCAGTTACATGTAAAGTACTCTCACTTGTAGATATAGAAATAATTAAGTGAAAACACTCTATATGCTAAAGTGATAAAGCACTGTTAGGTGAGAGAAGTGGCAAGTATCTCATCACATAATAGACTTTATAAAAGGTATATAACGACATGTATATCCTGTATGTATGTACGTAGCTATCTACATATATGTAATATCTATATGTCTACCTACCTATTCATAGATTAGCATTTCTTTTAAAGTTTAATATATCTGTCTTTCTCTGTTATTTGGAGACAATATGAGGTAAAATGATTATTGGAAAAAAAGACATTTTTGTAGATAGTTAATTTTGTCCAAACTATTTGTTTTAACCATTGTATTTGTTTATCAAAAAATGAATAACTAAGTAAACTGACTATTAAGTGATTAAACAACTAAACAGTTGGGCGACCTGTTGGGTGAATTAATATTACAACACATATTTTAGAATGCCTTCCATTATGATAAATTCAAATATAGTAATCTATAGGTATGTCAGTGTGTTCTTTAAAAGTCCAGAAATATTTTTGGAAATCACTCTTGATTTTGTTATAGTTTGATTCTTTTTTTCCTTTTACAAAATTAGATCTAATTAATCCATATTTCAGGATATCAACATGGAATAGAGAAGACCTAGCCCTTTCCTAGTATTAAATATGAAATTTTTTTCTTGAAGAGAGGAATTATTCCACCCTGAATTCTTTTTTTTCTAACTTCTTTTTTATTACTAATTTCTCTTTTATTACACAAAGTGCCAGACTTGAAAAATTTGAATTGAGTTAAAATGACTATTAAAATAAATTGTGAGCCATGTCTGTTAATCTTTTTCTATTTTCAAAGACATGTTTTCCCAAGAATTTGTTCTAAAGCAATGTTTCTACAAATACTTGCTTTTGTTTACAGTAAAAGAGAATTGTTTTATCTAAGAAAGACAATGATTGCTTTTTCAAAGATTGCAAACTTGGCTAGTGGACAAGTTTGATTAATGCTCATTAGTACTACAAGCCATACCTTCAAACAGTGAGACTGCCACAGAATTTAGCATATACCTCAGGTTTTTGTGCAAGGTTTTTGTTTACCTCTCTTGCCATCTCTTTCTTATCTCTCCACATCTTTTATCGCTTTCTCTAAGGCTAATTTTCCTTTGCTCTTTATTTTCCTTGCTTCCCCTTTTTCTTCTGTTTCTTTCTCTCACTTCTTATTTCCTTTTATTTTCTGACTTTAATTCTCAGAACTTGAAGAGGACGGAAACAGTAAAGAGGGAATTTTAAGCAAAACATTTTTTTCAGTTTAATGAATAACTTTTGAGTAATTTTTAGATTCCCAGAATTCCTGGTATAAGTTCATGTAGCTTGAAACAAGGAAATGTTTAAAGCAGAAGCTAGAATACTAGACTATGATTACTTCGTTGAGAGCACTTATCTATGTACCTATTTTCTGAATATATATATATATACATATATATATACACACACACATATATATATTTATATAATACATATATATATATATATCCTATATGATTTACTGTGTGTAGTAATATATATTATTATATGTATTTTCTAGTACTATATTACATATAAAATTTTGAAGATGGTGATTATGTTTTATGATTGAGTACATTCTACGTACATTCTCTTACTAGTTTTGATAACATTATAGGCATATTATTTCCAATTGTTTCATCTTCATTATGTATTTTAATCATACCTTAAACCATTTCAAAAGGCTTTTCCTTTATAACACTGTGACACTGATGAAATTATCACTTATAAAGTATTGAGAACACTGATTTGTAATTGTTTATTTTTAACTTTGCTTAAACATCTTGGCATAATACATTAAAGATGTGGAACATAAAGATAGAATCTGATGAAATTTGATACATCTGGAAAACTAGTGTCTAAATACTGTGGAACTTTAATATTATTAGCAAATAGTTAAATAACAAAAAATATTACATAAAGCTATCGGTGATCATCGCTAAGGAATTTATTAGAGATGGCAAACAGCAGTGAAGTATGTTACCAGACATTGGTTATAACCACACTTTCTCTCTCTTTCAAGGTGCCTGTGTCAGTGGCCATGATGACTCCACAGGTGATCACCCCTCAGCAAATGCAGCAGATTCTTCAGCAGCAAGTCCTGTCTCCTCAGCAGCTCCAAGCCCTTCTCCAGCAGCAGCAGGCAGTCATGCTGCAGCAGGTAATGTGGGTTACCTGCTTTGGTGTTCTAGCATGGTGCAGAAGTTATGCACTTACGTTGACAGACATATTTAACAATTTGTTTTCTATTTGAAGGGACAACCTAGCAACATGCTAGAACATAAATGTAGTGCTTTAATTGCAAAGCTGCATAAGAAAATTTAGATCCCTTAGTCTTTTTAAATTCATTAAAGTCTAGAATGAAAGCAGAGAAAGGTGTGATTTCAACATGGAATAAATCAAATTTAAATATCCAAATTCTTTGTACATTTGCTCTGTAGACTTGCCAATAAAAGTGCAAGGAAACATAGATAATTGTTACTTTTCAAACTTCTAACACTTTAGTACTGGCCATTTTGTCACAATAAGGGAAGTAACATACGAGTTTTTTTGTTTTTGTTTTTGTTTTTTGAAAATATGTCTGTGTTTAGGAAGAGTAGTACCTACGTTTTAGAAAAAAAGTTAAACAGCTAGGCTACTGGTTAGTGAAATTTAGTTGTGTTGTTTTTTTTCTTTTTTTAAATAAAACTAATATGTACATCATTTGAGCTTCGAGTATATATAAAGTGAACTTTATGTTATAGCCTTACTTGTTATAGAGAAAATATTATGCTTTACTTGAATTCTATATATATGTAATTACTTTACTGTCCTCTATGATGTTGACCATAGGCCAGTTGCTCATATTTCTACCTGACATTATTCTGTATATCTGTTGAATTAAAATTTTTTTCTAGTAAGAACCAAACAACCTGATTCTATGTAGCTATGTATTTGGGTCTTACAAATGGTAGAGTATAACTTATTTTTATGCTATTAGGACTCAAATGTAATAATTTAGGGTATTCATTTGGCTCTGGCCCTTTAGAATACAGATTTTCTATACCTTTTGTTTAGGGATTTTTGGATTCTGGATTGGAAAATTTCAGCTGCCTTGGAAAAAAATGTATGTAGATCTGTCTCCTTGAATCCAATGCATATTTTTGTTGTTCTCGTGAGGCGAATCTTGATACTCTACCTACCGTATGCCAGTCTAGAAGGGTTTAGGAGATTTGTAATACATGAAACTTTTGCCTTTATTTATTAAAGTCAAAATGGTTTATTCAGCAACAACTACAAGAGTTTTACAAGAAACAGCAAGAGCAGTTACATCTTCAGCTTTTGCAGCAGCAGCAACAGCAGCAGCAGCAGCAACAGCAGCAGCAGCAACAGCAGCAGCAGCAGCAACAGCAGCAGCAGCAACAGCAGCAGCAGCAACAGCAACACCCTGGAAAGCAAGCAAAAGAGGTAGGATCTGGTCTGCTCATCAGTACAGAAAAATGTGAGGTTGGGAAAAGAGTTGCGTTGAGGGTGGTCTCAGATCTTCCTATCACAACGCTCTTGCTGTCAAAGCTGCATTATCATATATTTTACTGAGCTTAGTAACAGTGACAGGAGAACTCTCATGTACTCCTCTTTTGTAACATGGGACTTGAGAGTTCCAATCTAATGCTGTCTAACGTTCACTAATGAATCGCAGTGTACAAAGAGCAAGCCATGTGGTGGACAAAGTACTGATTATCTTGTATTCGCCAAGACTCTAAGTTGGTGCGGGAACTTTATATTTCTTAGTGCTGCAGTTCAGAGAACATGTATGCAAATTTGGTCTGTTGTTGGGGGTGGGGAGACTAGGGGAGAAACTGGTTGAGCACAGATTTCAAAGTCACAGGCCTCTGATTAATGAACTGCTACTGTAGGTTTGGAGTGGCGAGTAGAAAGTTACAGTTTGATATGCTCATAAATCAAACTGACAGGCTGGCTTCTCAGGCCTAGCTTGCACTTGTCAGCAAACTGCATCAAATATAAACATAATACAAACAAAACATGTTGAAGTAGTTAAATTGATCAGCAGGTATCAGAGCCGTTGTCTTCAAACTGCCCATTATGCAAACGTCCAGGAAACAGTTTTGACCTCCTGAGGCTTTGATTCTGTTTGGATTTGTGAATAGAATTTCAGACAGCCATCAACTACAGAATAGAAATTGCTCCCTTATTTCTCCGGAGGCTTTGGGCAATCCACATGACTTGCTCCATTATGCAGTCTGTTTTCCAGTGAGCGCATCAGAAGTTTCTTTTCCCAAACTAAAAAGGAAAGGTCTTCCATAGCAGCTTGTCTTTCTCTGAAGTGTGACTGTCTCTCATACCCTCCCGGGTCCAAAGAACTCAGGTTTTTAATATAATGCCTCACAAAATTGGAAATTATACTTTTTCTTAAAATAAGGGCACTTTCTTTTTCTGCCTTGAACATCATCCTTCCATTAATATATTTCAACAAGAGAGGAGAAGGAAGAGAGAGAGAGAGCTAACAGGCCTGGCTTGTGAGGGCTACATCCCAGTTTCCTAATAGAACACTAGAGATTACATTCATAGACTTCCGCAGATCAAACTTATTCAGTTGGGAAAAAAAGAGACTGTTGTCGAAGTTGACCATTTCTATAAAATGTTATTTTTTAGTCTAAATAAATTCCTCATCTCCTCTACAAAAGTCGATATTTTAGAAAGTCTGAACCTTTTTACAAACTTTCTCTTGACCTTGTACCATACACTTAATGCAATACTCTTTGGTTCTCTGCTGCTGTATAATATTTAAAAGAAAGGCAGCTGAAAATCTAGAACGTGTTTGCATTCTGCCCTTGACCTTTGTCCATGGGACAGTCATTCAGAAGCTCACTCGGGCAATGAAAGGAATGTGTATTGCTCTGTATGAGAGCTGTTTGTGTAGATCATGTTCTCTGCTGTTGACTGGGCTGGGTTTTCTGACAGCAGCAGCAACAGCAGCAACAGCAGCAACAGCAGCAGCAGCAGCAGCAACAGCAGCAGCAGCAGCAACAGCAACAGCAGCAGCAGCAGTTGGCAGCCCAGCAGCTTGTCTTCCAGCAGCAGCTTCTCCAGATGCAACAACTCCAGCAACAGCAACATCTGCTCAGCCTTCAGCGTCAGGGACTCATCTCCATTCCACCTGGCCAGGCGGCACTTCCTGTCCAATCACTGCCTCAAGGTATATACAAAATGTGGTGCATACTGCATTTCTAATCTTGCACTTTCTACCATTTTATGGCTGGTCCACCGTATACCTTGAGAAATTTTATTCTTATGACCTTCAAGTTTATTATTAAAACATTATTAACATCATTGCTTGACACATTTTTTTTGAGACTCAGACATTTTACTACACCCTGTTTTCAAATGTTTTGGTGGATATTAAATCTTCATTTTTTTAGTCATATGGCAGAAAATAATTCGTATGGGCAACACAAGCACTATTGAACATATACTGAAGATCTGCAGAGAATTACAGTATTGGGAAGATTAACATACCTCATTTAACACAAATGAGCTGACATGAGTTTTGGTTGACAACTGATTAAAAAAAGATAGAAGTTTCTAATCCTTACGTTGAAACCCCTGTATATAAAAGAGAGGCTTTATGTATTTCTGCAGTGCACATTCCTAGTTATACTGTATGGCAGAGGTCCTCAACCCCCAGGGCCATGGACCAGCACAGGTCTATGGCCTATTAGTAAGACAGCCGTACAGCAGGAGGTGAGCGGTGGGCAAGCAAGCAAAGCTTCATCAGTATTTGCAACCACTCCCTAGCACTGACTTTACCACCTCAAGTCCACCTCAGATCTATAGGCATTAGGTTCTTATAGGAGCACCGGTCCCTGGTGCCAAAAATATTGGGGACTGCTGCTGTAAGGGATCCCATCATATATCATGGGACCAGGCTGATCCTATTTTCTCTAAAATAATATTGCTTGTGCATGAATTGTGAATGATAGCTTGAAAAACTGTCAGCTGTGCTCTTATTTGTTTTTTTCTGATAAGAAAATTTTGTATGTACTTTGATAGTACAATAATACCATATAGTAATACAATTTATGTATTTATGATTTGACTCTTTTGGGAAATGGAAAGAGTTCAGAGTAGAAAAAAGAAAAATAATGATAAATAAAATGCATCCTTGTGTGCTAAAATTCTTGACACAGGTAAAAGTCATATTTCATTAAACTTAATGAAAGCATATTCTAATTTGCATTTAGATTTTGTTAGAACAAACTTTAATCCAAATGAATTTTGAGTTAATTATATTTGCTACATAGGGGCTCATATTGTAGTAGTATTTTCTGTGCATTTTTCTGACTATAGGATGCACTGAAGAAAATGCAAACAAATATACAAAAATTAAATACAGCCTTTAAAATGCACATAATCATTGTTTCTGCTACATGAAATTAATAACATTATGGTAAATCTTTTTCTTTTTATCAAATACTGTCTTCTTGGCTTATTTTTTCCCAGAATTCCCTCTTTGACTTGACTTCAGATCCTCTAATTCATCTGATTAAATCATTCCTAGGAAATCAAGAAAGATAAAGTTAAAATAGTGAAAGAAAAACAAAGCGATACCTACTTTTCTATGTTATTTCAAAAAGAATTAAAATAAACCACGGTGTCACCATAGCAATAAATGTTCTTTTCACATGTTATTATTCTTTAGAAAAAAAAAACAATTTGAGGACAAATAAACAAATAAGGTTAAAAAGAAAGGAATTTATAAGTTAATTCAATGTAAATATAGATTTCTTTGGTAGAAACTACACCAAAACAGAAGCAAAAAATTCATCTCACTGATTTTTTTTTCAGTAAATTTTAAATAAATCTGTATTTGGGATCATATTATATGAGAATCTCCTCCATTGAAAAACATGATCCACCATGACTTTTTTTGAGTAAAACCATTCAAACAAACATTTCAAGAAAGTTTAAAGTAACTTATTTGAAATATATATGCTAACCTGCATTCTTTCAAAACAAACATATAAATATATCTGGAGGCTGGGTGCAAAAGATGAAAGGATTAAGAAATATGTAAATGTCTAACTACCATGCTGTACAACTGAAACTAATATTAAATAGTATTGAATATCAATTATAAATGTAAAAAAATAAAAAGACTGCTAAATAAATAAGCAAACAAATAAATACCTTGCTGAACAAGGAAATTTATTATGGTTATATTATGATATAACCATCCTAATAGTTTTCCAATGAAAATTTTCTCTTCTTTCTGAGCTTTCTTTTGATATAATTATCTTTTTCCATTTTATTTGTACTCTCTATAAGGTATATGAGAGAGAAAATGCACAGGATGGAGAACATTGAGGAAAAGCAAGTAAATCTGAAAACATATCTGAGTTTGAGCAGAAAATTTATATTTTAAACGACAAAGATTAAATTATTATCATGTTTTTCCACCGTTTAGATGAGTAAGTGTAAAAGTGCCATCATGGAGACGTATCAGCCAAACACAGGCAGAATGTGTCAGCTATAGTAAAGAAACTGATTTCTTGGTGCTGTGCTGTGAAATTAGAGTGTGAGGAAGTAAAGAAGTATGTGTTACATAATATAAGCCCTGAATCATTTCTGTCTTAGTTACTGGTTATTTCAGATGAACAATATATATTTTAAATATACTTATTATCAGTTTTCCAGTCTACTTTACACCAGGTTTTGATTGGTTGATTAATTAGTCATGACTAAGAGCCATATGAAAACAGTAGGATTAATATGCAATAATAATGTTCTCTTTGAGTTCTTAAAAATATGCCATATTTGCAGTATTTATCCCCATGACTTAACACAGCTTCCTTGGGCTGCTTTTAAAGTTACAACTTTTTTCAACTATATAAACATATGTACATGATAATCAGATAAATTTGGTAAGAGTAGAAGATATGCATTTTTCTCTATATTGCAAAATGATGTAATGTATTTTATCATTTTAAAATATATTACTTTAAATATGAAGTATTTAAAGGCATCATGAATATTACTATAATACTGGATTGTAATGAAAAATAGGCAATTAAGTTACCTTAAGTATATGTCGAGAGTGAGTATAGGTATACAGAAATTAAATAAAAAAGGATGGATTTGTAAGTCAATCTCGAATAATATACTGAATATAAAGCATTTGCTACATAGATATTATAGTTCATATATCAACTACTAATATTTTAACACATTTTCATGACCAGATATCATTGTGTACAGGTTAGAGAATAGAAAATTATTATACATGTATTTTAAACTTTGTTATGTTTTTGACATGATAGAAGTCAGTGTATCTTAATATACCATATATCCACAGGTTTACTGTGATTATAGGGACTAACATATATGTGGTAAAAATCTACATTTCATTCCAAGTTTTTGCATATTTTTGAACTAAGGCAAGTTATTTAAAACAACATTTTTTGTTACCAATCTGAAAGACCAAAGGGAATGCTAGATATCAAGCCAGAACTATTTTTAAGTAACACTTTGTAGAACTAGAAGAGCTTGAAATCAGAAAACTGTTGAATAATAAAGAAAATGAAATCTTTTGAAATAAAACATAATGATGTCCTTTATGCTGTTAGGAATGTTTGTCCTTGGCATCATTATTTAGCCAAATCAGTTATTTGGGTTTGACTTCATTTTCTGCTTCTGGAAATCTAAATAGCTAAATGCCTACTTTGATACCATTTCTGGCATACCTGATTTTTTGCTTTATCTGTAATCATGTAAGGTTGCATAGATCACCACTGTATAATCAGGGTAACAGCAGGAGCAATATGAACAATGCATTTCATGCAGAATTATTGTTATTATCTTAGCATTCCCTTTCAAATATCAGTAAGTCTTTAATTTGTAACTTGGAGGGAAAATTTTCTTTGGGGTACTATATAACAAATCTCCCATCAACAAGCAGAAATATAAATATACATTTATTATTGCAGCAATAAAACTTTGCAAAGTTATCTGTGAATATTGTTAATTTTATGTATAAAAACTAACATAAAAATAAATACATAGGGAAATATTCAAAGTGTGATCTTTTGAGAAAAGGTAAAAAAAATAGAAAGATGGAGAATATTATATCATAATTCCAATTGTTGAAGAATTGTTTAGTGTGCTAGCATGCATACATTAAAATGGATTTAATTCCATTTATGCTATAAGACTTGAAAAAGTTTTATTTATCAATTCTTTATATCTTGAGGGGTGACTAAGAAGCAGAATGTCAATTTTGCCACATTAAAATTTCACGATGAGGAAAACTGAGAAATTTTTGTTTTACAGTAGAAGATCAAACTTAAAAAATACAGCCTGTAAAAATTTTAGCATTAAAATCATAGTAAGGATTTTTTTTATATCAAATGTATTCCCATATCTCAGAAGTCCCTTCTTTGGTTGCAGCGTTTGCCTTTGGTCTCAGTTTCAGCCAAACAGAGATTTTTTTTTTTTTTGACTCTCTGTAATTCAGCATTTGGACAAAATGTGTATTCTGTACGCCTCTCATTAAACATACATTTTAAAGATAGGTATCATACCTACAGGTTATAGTAAGCCCCTAGTCAAATATAAATCAATAATACGTTAGGTTTGGCACATTATATATGAACTCATAGATCTCTGAAGGATAGCCTAGAAACTTGAATAATGGTTGCCTTTGGAGAGGAGAACTAGGGACCGAGAGGTCAGGGCTGTTAGGGAAATTTAATTTCGCAATATATACCCTTCTCTATTATTTAATTATTTTGGCCAAGTGTGTATCCTACTTTTTCAAAATGTAAAATTTAATATGAAAAGTAAAAATTACATGATATTTTAATAATTCAAATTACTTAATATAAAATTTGTTCAATAAGATATATGAATGATATAAATACTCCTACCAAAATTTGCTTTTATTACTTTGAGTCAGAAGAAACTCTAGAAAGAAGCAGAGTATAAGTAAATAAGTTAATTAAAAATTCACAGTAGATTTATCTTATATCATAATGCATAAAATGCTTTTACTTAACTTTAAAGCTAATTACAGGACATAAAAAATGAAAGGACATTGAAGGAAACTTTTATTTTTGAGTGCAAAAGAGTCACTAATGTAATTTTTACCAATAAGTAAAACCACTGAAATTTTTAAACCTGTGTGTCCAAAAGATATATAATCTAGATATGAATAATCAAACTTTGATTAATTCTTAGCAAAGTGCTTGGTACCCAGTTGTTCCTCGACAAACTCTGATTCCAAGATTAAAAAATTGTTATTTAACTGCTTTATCTATGAGGTTATATGCAATTTGGTTAGGAATTTATCCTTTTATTTATTCAATTCCTGGAAAAATAAATCTTTTAATGCTTATTTGCAGTACTGGCAATGTAGAAGAACAAGCTCAAGTCACATTAAAGTAGAATAGGGTTCCTCAATTTTATATGGTTATGGAACTTTAAAATTACATAATTATTAAACTTTTTAGCATGTGTGTGTGTGTGTGTGTGTGTGTGTGTGTGTGTGTGTGTGTGTTCCTTGAAATGTTATTAAAGAAAATCAAATAATCTTAAGATTTCAAGTTGACTATTATTCTATGAATGCTTAGTCCACTGATTCCAAGATTGTGCTTGCCAGTATTTTAGTGTTCTGGTCAGTAGTGAACGAAAATCTTATAAGTTTTATTCATTGAGCTTTCACTCACTTCAGGCACTCTTATAGGTAATGGGGATAAAGCAGTGAAGAAAACACAAAAATCTCTGCCAACATAAAATGTACATTTTAGTGTAGAATAGACATTAAATTAGGTAAAATATATAGTGGTAAGTACTAAGGACAAAAATTTTAATGTAAGGATGGGAAGAAATAAAGTAACAGTAGGAAATGAGAAGAGTTTAACTTATAAACATGGTGGCCAGGGAAGAAGTCCTTGGAAGGGAATATGTAGGTAATGACCTAAAAATGTGAGGGAGTTTTGCCATACATTAGCTGGAGAACAAGTACTTAACTTTTCTGTGCCTCAGTGTCTTCATCTCTAAACAGCAACAGCAGAAATAGTGGTTGGGGCATTAGATTAGTTGTCATGTGTGAACCACTTAGAAAAGTGACTGACATATCAGACCGTATAAGTATCTGTTAAATAAAAAAGAAACAAAGAAACCTAGTAGAGAAGTGAATTGTAGTCAGAGAAGCTATACAAACAGGAGCTTAGTTTTGATATTGTGAGCTTTGAAAAATCTGTTAGGATTATGAATAGGCAGCCTGCAATCGAAGGGAGGGGACGGGACTGGAGATCACTTGATGAATCCTAAGCCAATGCCTGCTGTTTTAAGACTAAAATAAATTAGTGTAATTGTTGAAGGGGTTCATTGGAGGGTTTTTTCCCCTCTAATATTTTTGTAAAACACTGAGTTAAAAAAAGAGGTTCAAGTTTTCTTCATTCCTAGACACTCAGAACAGTTTTATATGCTAACATGAATCATAAGTGTCCCAGACAGAGACCACAGACCTCCTAGAACTCTTAGATTAACAGTGTTTAGAAGAGTACTGTTCTATAGAACAGTGTAGGAAATACTGAACTTGTTATATTCCTGAGGGAAAAATAAATTAATTCTTGAAATCATCAAAACTTCAAAACTTAACAAAACTCAAAATTGCATAAAATTGATTGGTGAGTTGTTTTAGATTCAGTTTTGTATCCATAGAAAAAAACTAAGGAAATTGTAGATGTAAAAACTTTGTCTTTTAATTCCCCCAAGTTATCTTCACATTAGAATCATCATGGAGTTGCAAAACTACTGACGTTTGGGTCCTGCCACCAGACATTGTGATTTAGTTGATTTGGGCTGTGGTCAGGGCACTGGAAGTTTTGAAATATTTCCAAGTTATTGTAATATACAGTCACTTTTGAGAACCCCAGCTAACAGGAATATATTTTTGATGTAATGTATTCTCTTTCCCCTACCTATAATATTTAAAAACCATTTCCTTCTCCTTTTAATTAAGAATCATTATCTGGATAGTGAACAGGTTATTTATTCATCAGATGTTTATGTGCTTGTATTTATTACCATTTCATTGTGATACTATGCCAATACCACCAATTTTCAATGTAAAAAGAATAATATAATAGAAATCTACTTTTGAAAGGTAAGCAGAGACTTAGGTAAAATAAATTATTAATAAAATCCCAAAACTAAATTATTGAAAACATCTTTAAGTGACACAGCCTCCAAAAACAACTGAGTCTTTAGCCAAGACACAAAATTTTATTAGCTGCTTATTCTGTTAGAATCAAGTACTGTTTTTAATTCTTTAGACATTGGCCTTACAGAGTAGCAATATTCATAAATAATATATTGTTTAAGAACTACAGAACTTCCATGTGGAAACCAAGATGTCTTTGAGAACTGTATGAGTCTGTTAAAATCAATGAAATCAACAAATATTTATTGAGCACGTACCAAGCACTATTCTAGGCACTGGGGATATACCTGTAAAATAAGAAATTTCTGTTCTTATTAAGCTTAAATTGTAGTGGAGGGAGACTGATGATAAAGTAAAACAAGTAAATAATATAGTTTCAAAGACTGCTAAATGCTCTCAAGAAACAAAGTAGACTGAGGTCATAGAGAATGTTGGAAGGCAGGGTAGGGAGGGCCAATGGTTGGCAGTATAGTCCAAGACCTCTCAGAGGAAGTGAGGGAGGGAACCATGGGAACATCTGCAACCAGGGTACCCAGGCTGTGGGAACAGCTAGAATAATAGCTGGAAAGAGAACAAACATTTGATGCATGCGAGAAGAAGCAGAAGGCTATTATAACTGAGACTATTTCTTTAGTCTCAGGCTGTGACTTAAAATCATGAGGAGCCATGGTGATAGACAATTTAAGCTTACCATCGTCATGAATAATTTGACCCAGAAGTTTTGTGTGGAGCAGTGAGACTTCTTCTGTCACTTTGGGCTACTTACTGCTATCATCAATGATTCTTTCACTTGCAGGGGTAGAGTTGAAAAGGCTCACTCTCCTCACCATCATATTCTGTTATCTTTCTCCACTCTCCCCTGCCTGTTCCATCCCACCCCACTCCCACACACCTTCTGATCAATCAGTATCACTGTACCATCTATTGTAAATATATGTTGAGTTGGGGGGATGGGAAGGTAGTTTGATTAGCACTTTCATTCGACGTTGTAGATAAACATAATAATGAAGAGCATAGATTTTGGAGCCACAGGGCATTAAGTTTGTATTGTCTCTCTTAGTTATAACCTTAGTGATTTAGGGCAACATAGTTCATCTTTCTGAGACTCCACATCCTCATCTGTAAAATGTAATAATGTCTAACTTTAGTTACAGTTAATTGAGATTATGACTATAAAGTATCAGACATAGGACGTAGTAGATGTTCAATAAATGACAGCAATTATAATTACAATTACATTTCCTTTGTATATCTTTATTCATTAATTTTCACATTTTTAATATAATAGTTTAAGAGCAAAGGCATTTAAGTCAGACTGCCTGGATTTAAATCATAGCTTATTTCATATAAGATTTATGACCTTGGATATAGGTCATAAATCTTATATGAAATAAGCTATGATTTAAATAGCTTTGTTCATTCCCACTTTTGTTTCCTTATCCATAATTGTTGAAATAAACATATCAACTCCATTGGACTGTAGTGAGGATTAAATTTAGAGCATAAGGTATATAAAGACTGTATGAAGGCACAGTACTTCACACATAAAAGTACTATTGTAGAAGTCAAATACTACAAATAGCCTCTCAATTCCTTGTTTGAAAATTAGAATTAAAAGCTAAAAGAGTGTGCTTAGCTTTTTTTATTTTCATTCTTTATAAATCAGGTAAATTTTCATAATCTGAGCTAGGGAGTTGTTTAAAATGAGTAGTAGTTTTATTCTGTTAGCCATAAAAAGGAGAAGTTTAGATATTGTATGCTTAATTGATCCATGTTATTAAACATTGGCTTATTCAGGACCTCTAAATGAAATCCAATTATTTCATTTGCTTCTCTGAGAAATATCAAAATAACCAAATTGTTGTCAAATCCAGTTTTATTCTGAGTTGAGTGTTTACTATATTTCTCTGACATTTTTGTTTACCCTCCTTACATCTTTTTTCTTTTCATTTCTCTTGATGTCTTATTTCTAAATTTGTTTCTCTTTCACTCCCTTACTGATAAAAACAATACTAGCGATAAGTAAAACCTATGTTAAAAGTTGAGTAGTTTAATTTTCTGATAGAACTTGCTGGATTTTTTTTTTCTGTTAATCTTTGTTGTTGTTCCAATCACTGTTATTCCCAGTATTATTTCCCAAATTGGCAGTCTTTAGCAAATAACTGAATAGTCAAGAGAGAAAAGCCATGGTACTGATGATATAAAGTGACTTTATTATTGTATATTAATTATGCTGGTAACATCACTTTTATTATTGATATCAACCCAAATAATAACACTAATCTCATTATATGAACTTTGCTTTGTTATATTAGTGGAGCTTTCTTTCATTTTATAGCTGGCTTAAGTCCTGCTGAGATTCAGCAGTTATGGAAAGAAGTGACTGGAGTTCACAGTATGGAAGACAATGGCATTAAACATGGAGGGCTAGACCTCACTACTAATAATTCCTCCTCGACTACCTCCTCCACCACTTCCAAAGTGTCACCACCAATAACCCATCATTCTATAGTGAATGGACAGTCTTCACTTCTAAATGCAAGGCGAGACAGGTAAACCTCATGGGATTTATTCTATGTTTATCTATCACCACATTTTACTTTAACCATTGATAAAATTAATAATTATTATTTGTACTTAATAGGGGTTAAATGTGTAAAACAAATTAATCGAATACCTTTATTTGATATATTATTTTTTGTTACAAAATTAGTTCAGATACCAGCAGTTTGATGGATACAGTGGGAATTTGCCTGAAGAAAGTTATTTTTTATAAGTGAATGCGGAATTATTGTGTCAATATATTTTTATGGCTAAGATGTTGTGATTAACCCAAATGCTATGAGAACATTTTACTATTTTTTAACTTAGTCAGTTTCAAATAATTAAATATTATTTATTAATTTGAATTATTAATTCAAATAATTATAGATACATATAAACATATAAATATGATGAAATTTATAAATGTATGAAAACAAACTTATGGTCACAACTTTCTGAATACATTTGACTCAAAATCCATAAATTAAAAAAAATTTGATTTCAGTTACCAACACTGAGTACATTATGTAAATTTTTCAACTTACTGTTTTATTTTAAATATATAGAGACTGGCTTTGTTAAGAAGAGAACTCATGCACTTTCGTTCATTCAGTTCCATTTATTCAGGCATATGGCTATCTAATTATGTTTTTAAAAGTAATTTACATAAAGTATATAAGCTAAAATATTGTTCAACCTGAAAAATATATTTTTTAGAGATGAAACATAAGTGTAGGATTTTTTTTAACAAAGTGGCTGAGGCTCATATAATATATCTCTAAATTCAAATTTCAGTGTAGTGGAATGACAGCATTCTGTTATAGAATATGAATATCTGCCTAGTTACAACAAATTCTTTCTCATAAACATATTTTTTTCAAAGGCACATTTAATTACAGTATAGTTTAAAATAGAATGTTATAATTTGGTGATATTTCTGGTCTTCACTTGAGTATCATGAAAAAATTTTGTTGTTAGCTTATATTATTATAAAATGTTACTCTCTCTGAATTCTTTCATACTGTTGTTTTATTTGAGATTAATTTCATGTTTATACATTTTAGAAGTAGGTTGATTTCTCTAGGATTCCTATATGTGATACAGTACTTATCAAAAGTCTTCGATCACTGTAGATAGATATAGCTAATGAACACTGTTCCAAAATTGAATTTTTTAAATCAGCTGTTACAGTATAAATATATATGTATCACACATAAATATTCAATAATTTAAATGATTCTAAATGTCCATATCTTCTTTAAAAAAAGCATTTCAAAAATCTTATTACTCTCAATAATATAGGTTTGTTTTTTTCACTTGACCACATATGAATATATATATATATTTTTATTTAGAGGTAAATGTAACATTAAGGTCATATGGCAGGATTAGCATATGATATTATACAGTTCTCTTAGTTTTTCATCCTTTATTAACAGTCATCTTTGGCTCTATTTCTCCTCTAATTGGAACATCATCTAGCCTTGGCAGTTGAACTATTCAATAGAACGATTAAATTTTTCTGACTGCTCTGAGCTGAATTGACCTGTTTTGACCTGTTTGTCACTGATCGTAACCTGACAGGAGCTAGCAGCCTGCAACGATTATGGCTTCTTGAGATGAATCTGATGCCGTCTGTGTTCTTTTGCTACAGCTCATCACATGAGGAGACTGGGGCCTCTCACACTCTCTATGGTCATGGAGTTTGCAAATGGCCGGGCTGTGAAAGCATTTGTGAAGATTTTGGACAGTTTTTAAAGTAGGTTTTCTTATATTTTTTTAAGGGATGGAGTGGAATATATGGGAGTTTTAAGCACGTTGTTGTAAATTAACCAAAGAAAACTGAAGGAGGAAAGTAAAGGTCCATAATGAAGCATACTCTAAGTTTTCTGTCTGTTCCAACAAGTGGGTTAGCAAAGTCAGGCTGAGAAGATTAACTCTTTATCCTTACCTTTTCATGTGAATATTTACAAACTATTCAATATAAGTTTTTGAATGAATGAAAAATATTAGCCCACTATACTAACGTCAATAATTGAAAGACATGTTTTCCAGGTTCACTTAAATTTTAAATTTTCAATAAAAATTTCAAGTAAAATTATGTGGAGTCATATAAGATATGTATTTTTAAACAGATATTTTATAGGTTTACTTTTTAATTGCAGACTTTATGTCTCTTATTTTAAATAGTGATATTTAAAATGCATATTTAAGAAAAATATAGAAATGAAAGTTAATAGGAGATAAAGCTTTAAAATAACTATATTTCATCCACATTGATACTTGTTGCCCTTGTAATCATAAATAAACATACATGGTTGTATGTTTGTGCGATAGGTTGTATGGCTTCTCAAGCTTAAAATCAAAACTTGGTATATCCTTAATTTCTTCATACGGTAACTTTTTTTTTTTTTTTAATTCTTAAAAGATTCTTTTTCAAATGAGGATATGCATCTTTCATGAAACATTTTCCATGCACAATTCCGGTATACAAGAGATTTAAACAGAGAGCTATAGATAGGTTTATGGAGATAAGTAACTTCACAGGCTGAGACTCTTATGTTGTCATGGAGCAGCTAACAGGGTGAATGAACTGTTTCATGCTTCATCAACAATTAAGTTAATTAGCTCATTTGAAATTGCACTGCTTTGTTGCCAGGATGTTGGCAGAAACATCAAAAAGATGTGTTTACAAATGGTAGACTACGGGGTATAGAGCAAAAGCACCTTAACAACAAGGTACAAGTACTTGGCATCATAATAATTTTATAATTGAATTACAGTAAGACTTCCACAAGGATTTTTTTGAAAACCTTTTCTTGTTCCTGACCAATTAAAAGAAAATTTGCTTTCTATAATATTATGGCTTTTTTAAATGTTCTGAAATGAAAACGTACACTCCTATTATACCAAAACAATTGTGAGCTACCATTTTGCTGGGTATGAAACTTATTTGACCGTTCTTGGCAAAGAGAGTATTTAAAATGTTAGGTAATTTTGTTAAAGTTATTCCTCTAAGAAGAATAACATTTGTTAAAATAAAGACAGAATATAGGCATATTAATTCTTTCAACAACTGATTTCATATTTCTTCATTTGGATATGTTAGTAATCTTTAATCTGTTATATTATTCCTTATACTTAAGATTATTTACGGGACTATTGTTTCTATCTCTTCAGTATGGTAATTTAAGCTAGAATTAGCCCAATCATCATACATTTTATTGCTCCAAGTTGTTCTTTCTGACAAAATTCAAAATAAATCTTTAAGAAAAAATATACATACTCTTTCTTCAGTATTATTTCCTTTATAACACATGGAAAGAAGTATTTTTATTCACCTCAAATACTTATATATATTTTTATTACTAACAAGCAGATGAATAGGAACCCTCATTTTACTTTCTAAGCTTCTTTTTTCATAAGCATGCTAGTATTTTTTAAATGAAAAATTACAATTAAAAAATAATTTCCTTTCAATTAAATATCAACTTTGGTTCCAAAGAGTGACCATTTTTCCAAACCATTAACTTTATAGGGATGACAGAACAAATGACAGTAGATTTTAAAGCCTTTCTTTTAGTTCCTTTTTGTTATGATATGCTTTAGATTTCCTAACTCAAAGATCTGTGGTAATTTCTGTTAATAGAGATAATGCCAGTACACTGTACTGAAATGAAATATTAATTAGACATGTTTCCATACTGGTAATGTGTTTTACTTAAAATGTATGGGAACTTTGAAGATAAATAAAATAATAATTTTATTAAATTAATTTCAGTTATTCAGAAAAAAAAGTTTACTTAGTGTCTGTGTGGAAAGTGAAATAAAGAAGGCACACCACTAATACAGATTTTTTTGGAAAGAAGATTTAGCTTTTCTTTTGTAATAGTGCAGAGAATTGAGAGTCTTGGAACAAAAGTGTCAGACAAGTCAAAGCTGTGAAAGGTTTTAGCTCAGAGTTTTCTTGTTTATCCATTTTCTGGAAATTTTATAGCCAGTGTTTATCATGAAAGTTTTGTTTTTGAGAAAATATTTTTGTGGCATTTTTATTCCTAAAATTTATTAGAAATAAATTGTATAGCTTGGGTATCAGACAACTTATCTATTGGTTTGAAATAAAAGTAAACTATCTATTATCACTTAATTTGGTAAATAACAAAGGATAATAGAAAATGTATTGAGTCCCAAATTCTCTTTTTCACATTACATTTCCAAATGTGTATATTCTCTAATTTTGCCCAGAACCACATGAAAAGTCATCAGAGGAGAGTTGCTTATGTATAACACATGCCTTCATAGTCGTATTCGTACATATGTACATATATACTTTAATATTTAATTGAAGTATTATTTCTTATTGAATAAAAATACTTAGGACTAAGTTAGAAACTCTTATCTGTAACAGCCAAGATAAAAGCAGAAAAATAAAAGATGAAGAAAGGCTAGGCTAAAAACAGTGTTTAGGAAAATTTTTGAATGTTATTATAGAGTAGGTGTTGACAGACGCTAAGCATTTGTCTAAGCACTAATCGAAGATCTCATTAGATCACTAAAACCTAAATACTAGTTTTTCATTAATGTCTTGAAAATGTCAAAGTATAATAACATCTGACAAAACTTTAATACAGTTTGGCTGCAAAACAAATCATCATTCCTTGGACCTAAATCAGCTTAAATGTAGATGGATTGACTTTTAGAGCTAAAACCAAAAGTTTTACAATATAACATTCCCATTAGCAAACAAGTGTTCTTGAATCTGCATATACAGATGCCAGCAGATAAAACATGTTCTGAGATACAAAGATGGATATGATGTACTTTCTTTGAAGAAAGGCAAAATGGTCAGTGTATGTAAAAACTATTGTATATTAAAGAGTAAGAAGTTGATAAGTGAATTAAGTTCATTTACAAAGGGTAAATTTTTATGGCTTGCCATTATATAAAGAGGAGCAAAAAAGGTAGTGGAAGTAGTTTATTTAATAGAAATGTGTTGTATTTTTTTCTTGCAGCTGACTACTCTAAAATTATGCTTTTACGTACAATGTATTGTCTATTTCTTTGTCTTTGACTAGGCAGCATGGCTACAAAATTATGACCTCAAGAAAGCATTCTTTGAACTTGTCAGAATGTTGTTTCTTTTGGTGACAGTGCCCCCATCTCTCAAAACTAAGGCATCTCACATAATCAGCTAAATGAATAGTGACAGCTAACATTTTGTATTTAAACTCCTGTCAGTGTTTAAACATAAAAAGCTTGATGCAAAATAAATCAAACACCAGTGATATGCAAGTGAAACATTTTGTTTAAATGGTCTTCCGACGTAGTTGGGATTTAGTCTGATTCCTTTTTAGCTTTATAAAATGCTATAACTTTAAATGAATTTGAAAAATCCAGAGGTTAAAATTGAATTGCTAACCTAGGGTGTATATAATTTTAAGTTAGCACACACATTCATAGCTTAAAAGCTTTCGTT
>PUFA01000141.1:3840000-3842500 GCA_003508835.1 Eonycteris spelaea | reverse complement strand
CAAAATTTGTTGAATTCAGTATACTGATTTTAAGGCTATGCTAAGCTTTTTTAGGCTATTATACCGTTTTAAATGATACTTGAGCCCAGATGGATAAATATATAAAATTTTACTTAATTTTGTGAATATTCTGTCAAATGTTTCACTTACATGCATTGATCTGAATATCTCTTAAATTGCAGCCTTAGATTGCCCATTGGGGAACTAGACACACCAAAGGATATTAAATTACTTGAAGATTATTATTTTTTAATTGTAGGAGGCAGCAAATATATATTATAAATTACTAAGTATATACTATTGAATATTTTCATGTTCATTGGAGATGCTCCACTAAACTATTTTTGATGTATTAACATACCACTCATTAAAGAGATCTTTTTAAACATTATGTAATAATAACAAATAATGATAATCGACTAATACATATTTAAGAGGAGAGTATGATCATGAGAATGCCTTATCTTTCACCACTTTTGTAAAGATTAAGTTAGGTATCTCCCAAATAGGACAATACATATGAAATGTCAATCTTTTGCTTTTGATTATCAGAATCTTCAGTGTACTTTATTTATCAGAAACAGCAAGTGATCATTCTTCATAAGTATTTTTGGTTCCATGAGATGATGATTTGCCGTATTTATGTAATTCACACCACATCCTGATGATATAAGACATTGCTCACTAAAAACATCATAGGAACCACAAACTGTTTTAACAGAAATGAAATAGAGAATTGCCTTTGTTCTCTTTAGAATTACTTTTGGTTTATATATTTATAAGTTGCCCTTTTAAAAAATGACATGAGTATATGAAGTACATCTAGTAAGTTACTATTATTCTATAAATGGTTTGGAGAAAAAAATTTTTTTGTAATATCTGATAAGCTTAGAGACAATGACATTTTCTGATATCTGAAGGGTCTCTTTATATTACATAAATAATTTTCACTAAACACAAAAGCATACTTAACTTTTTGCTGTATAGTTTCAAGGTGTTCCTTTTGTTGTTGTAGAGGAACATAAGACTTCAATGTAAGTGCTTTTTACGTGGAACATATGCCACTGATATAGACATTACTCAACTTTCTGTTTTATCTTTATGTTTGTTTAGGCACCTTAACAATGAACATGCATTGGATGACCGAAGCACTGCCCAGTGTCGAGTGCAAATGCAGGTGGTGCAACAGTTAGAAATACAGGTTTGTCAAATGCTCCTCCCTAAATGGACTCCTTTATCAGATTTCTAGAGTCTTAAATTTAGTAATGGGCAGATTTTGAGCTGTTTTTCTTTCTTTCTTTCTTTCTTTCTTTCTTTCTTTCTTTCTTTCTTTCTTTTCTTTCTTTTTTCTTTCTTTCTTTTTTTTTAATACAATGCCTAATAGAAATAAATGAAATTTTAGATTGTTTATAATGATGGCAATGATTGATAACTCAGGGTAGATTAATATAGTATCATGTAGAATTACATAACCTTTAGACTACATCATACACTTCAATATCCCAGAAGAGTCAAATCTAAGTTTTCTCTAATAGAGGTTAGACCAAAACCCCCTATTGAATATGACTTTTATTGTGGAAACAGTTTTTACATGAGCTAGTTTTGATTTTTTCATTAGATTGTATATTGTAGCAAAAAGTCTATACAACATCATGCTTGTAATGTAATAGCTTGAGAAAAAACCTTTTTCTTTCTTATCTCTAGTGTATTTTTAATTAAAGAACTTAACAAAAATTTGTAAGACTCATTTTTACTGGCATAATGGTAAATCATTTATAATATCACAGATGATAATATATGTATTGTATCAAATGCTGTTAATTTAAGTTAAAAAAAAACATTTCAGTTAATATTGAAACAGTATTTGGCCAAAAAATAAATAGAACTCATAAAACCGATTAGAAAGCAATTATATCACCATAAATATCACTCTTATTATGTTTTTACTCTTTAAGACTTCTTCTAATATTTCATCTTGAAGTTTATTTTTTCCTCAATCAAATCAATACTTTGTTTCATGTAACTAAATGTACAATTTATTTTTACTCATGCATTACTACGTTTTGAATTGTTTTAAGTATATCAAGTCATTGCATTTTTCCAGAGAGCTGCTAAAAATATTTTATTTTGACTTGTAAAATAAGCAAGAACACACAAAAAGCATCATTACAGATGTAGTTCTAAAAAGCTTTTTGTAAACCTGTTTACCATTTATGAAAGGTAGAGTAAAACTGAAGCATTTGGCTGATTACTATACAGTGTGCAGTGTGACCAATTATGCCTTTTTTTTTTCTGCTGTGTCTGACTGATGGAAAAGTAAGGTCCATCACTTGTAATGAGACCCAGTGCAAGTGTAGATGCTGACTCTGTGGCAGAGTTCAGCGTTTCACACTGCCTGGTCTCTGTCACTCTATTGAATTAGATTGATGATGGCAGATTGCAGGGGCACTAACTGGACCTCAGTGGGAATGCATGAAGTGTGTAGACAATCCTGGCAGGC
>PUFA01000141.1:3805000-3830000 GCA_003508835.1 Eonycteris spelaea | reverse complement strand
TGGAGCAGCCCTTAATGCCAGTTTGCAGGTAATGTTATCAAATGTACCTTTCCATTGTTCCTGTATTTGAATGCTTTGGCTTTTTAAAATTTTTGTCATGACTTTGTATTTAGGTGGGATTGTGATTGTTCTTAATAGTTGGTTTATCGTCTAAGTAAGTTGTAGTACCTAGTACTGTAGAAAGCACTGGTTCTAATTCAAGATACTTTTGATGTGAAGAAGCAAGAAGGACACCCTGTGGCAAAATCTGGAACACTCAGTTTTTCTGCAAATGCTAGATTGATAGAAGCTTTTGCAAATGCATGTGGCTATGCATTAATATTTATCCAGGCTGTCATAAATGATTTCACATCATAGTGTTGGGGAACATGGTGCTTGTGGCAAAAACTTTAAAGTTTAATTATAATATATAATTTTTATGCAGAGGAGGCAAATGTCAGGACTTCTTTATTTTGAGTTAAGTTCTGGTCATTTTTTAAAAAGCAGAGCAACTGCTTATATTATCTAGGAGTTTCTCAGTACATGTGAGGGTACAACATTACGTTTCATGGAAGACTGAATGAAAAAGTTTTCTGGGAGAACTATTATTTCTATTTTTGCATCACATTTAATTTCCTTGCTATCTCTGCAACAAGTTGCCAATTAGAAATATTTGTCCTTGCCATACATTTTTATTTAAATACTTCTAAAAGATCTACATTATGATTCAAACCCATTAAAAGAAGATACACATTTTAAAAATTACTTTAAATGGCATTTCAAAGGTTGTTTTACACCCTTTTCATCTCACTAGGCTGCCTTGGCAGAGAGCAGTTTACCTTTGCTCAGTAACCCGGGACTGATCAATAATGCGTCCAGTGGCCTCCTGCAGGCCGTCCATGAAGATCTCAATGGCTCCCTGGATCACATCGACAGCAATGGGAACAGCAGTCCAGGCTGCTCACCTCAGCCGCACATGTAAGTGTGGTTAACAGACTCCATTAAAGGAAGAGCCTATATTCATCTGCTTCTAAAATGATGTGTAGAACTGAAGTTTTAAATGACGTATAAGTAAAAAATACAAGTTTAAGTAGAGTTAAATTGCACCATGTTCGTGATATGAAAAAGTGTATCAAATCAGTTTTAAGACATCTTCAAAATTTTCTCCAATGTCCTATAATTATTGTACTAGCAGTGCCCTACAAATTCTTAGTACTACTAACATTCTTTTGGGTGTAAAGCAGAGTCTGAGTCTACATCTTATTGGTCATTATCATGGTTTGGTTTGTATGGTACAGTAAGAATATTCATGATGGAATAAGTTGTCATAATTTTTACTACTATTACAGGTCTCTAAACCATTTATGAACTATAGTTAAGATATGGCCACTTTTATAAACCATAAAATGCAAAGTTTAACTATTACCCACAGTTTACATAGAAGGCAGTAAAGTGTGACTTTTTGCCTATCTTATAAATCAGTGTAATTACATATTCAACTTAATTACTGGTGCGTCTGTATTAGCAAGGTTTATATGTTATATTTTATGCAAGACTACGATTCCTATTAATATTTAGCAGCTAACTATATCATTAATTACTCTAAAATCTTTTCCCCTACCATCTTTTTAATGGAGCTGAGAGAGTAGATGTATTAAAAATTGATGTATTGTGGATTTCAGAAATGTGTATGACAGTTTAAAAAATGCCTGGCCTTATTCAATAGGCCAAGCATATCAGTTTCTTGTTTACTAAAAAGTACTGACCCGAGTAGAACCTGGAATCCAATGGAAAAAATTAGAATCTGAATAATGAAGTGTATACCCCATTCAGTTGTTAAGATGAGTAATAACTTATGTCTATATATACTTCCTAAAGTTAAGCATATATACTATCTAATTTCAAGTCATTGAGGTAAGCATATTACTTTCTCTAATTTTTACTTTTTCTTCCCCATTTTTGCATACATATCTATCTAGTCGAAGATGTGGAAGAGAAATGTGGTCTTTATATGTGCCTATTTTCATTTGACCTTTCACAGAATATTATTTTTGTTGACTTTTTAAACATCTTATTCTATTTGACGTATTAATGCCTTTAAGACCATGGCCTAATTGCTTTATAGCACTTTTACTCTATCGCCTTTGTGAAAAACACACTGCACATTAATGTGTTTTATCAGGTTCCAAACCATTACTTTTTCAAAAATGGAAAAATTTGTCTTTTGGAAGTGTCTTTAGATGTATTAAATAATACAAAAGAAGTAATAAAACTTGAAGTAGAAAGAACATGAATATATGCTCTTGAGAGTAGCAGTATTCTAAAACAAGGAAAGTGAGCAATCAGACAAAAGTTTTTATATCCCTGATTTATCCTATCAGCCAGGCAGTAGGTAGCTGGAGGCCTTTTACTTTCAGCAGTTCTCCTGAGTATGCTAATGCTCACTCCCTGTATAAAATGCTAAAACAATGAAACTATAAAGAGCAAACAAGAGTTAGATCCTGTTTTCCCCCTTTAAAAAAAAAGACCTATCTTAGAGATATGAAAGACATTCATAATAAAAGTGTTTAAGCTGTTGATGCAACTCCCTGTGCTAATATGCAGTATATATTGGTTGCTATGGACCATATATAGAGGATATATGGAGGAGTATTTTTTATGTAGGTTAAGTTGGTATTAAAATAAAAAATTAATGATTCAACAAAATAGTTTATTAATCATTATATTTTAGAACTTGAAATAATATTAAGCTAAATTTAGCATCGTTATGTTAATGGTATTTTTTATTTAGCAATTGGCATTTCGAGTCTTTGTTTTATTATTAATTTAGCTGCAGTATAAATGTGACATATCTCAGAGAAAAAGTATTATGTTTAAAACAATATATAAAAACTGTGTATTTAATGCCTGATGTACAAACAGTATGGCTGTATAAAATTAAAATGTCAGTATATTGTAATTTTTATGCTTACATGAATTAGTAGTGCGTGTAAAAAATATTTGTGTGTATTTTTCTTAGATAAAAGGAAAGTTTCCCTCAGCTTGATGGAAATAGATTTCAGAAAAGATAAAAATTAGAGGGAGGCCATATTTTGTATTTTCCTAATTTATGTAAATTATAATTAAAATTTTAATTATCATGAAAAAATATTGAGTTGACATTCATTCTTTGAATCGGTTTCTGCTGCTTTCATTAACTTTTTGTGTATAAGATGTCAAATATTGTTGACAGAATGTCATTTCAATATTCCATATCATCATCTTTATAGATATTTTAGATACTTCTACTTAAAGAATGTTAGACGTTTTATGTATAGTGTGGGGCAAGAAAAAGTATCTCAATCAAAATGTGGCCACATATAACGAATGCACTTCAAAGTACTTTGAAAATTAAATGGAAGTGAAAGAATTTTTATAAAACATTTAAATGACATACTTATGTGTCCTGAAATGAAGTCAGGGTATTTGTTGTTATTTTGAAGGAGAGTAGCTATGTTGATGCAATTATAAACTAGAAGCAGAAAGGCCTGGTGGTATCAATAGTGTATGGGTTCTGGTGATAGACTGTAGGGGTTCTAGTCTCAGATAAAGCACTTAATAGCTGAATAGAATTCTTTTTTTTTTTTCCTGAGTTTTCTCAGTTGAAAGTGACGTAAGTAGTAATACCTACCTCATAGGACTCTTGCAGATGAAATGAGTGCCTGGAACGTAATAATTGCTCTTTGCATCCCTCATAGTGCTGTGTACACAGTTATTAGTTGATATTACCTTTTGTAATATCCGATTGTTACTTTAAATAACACTATAAACAATATTGAAATATTTCCCATTTTAACATATTTTTAAGCACTCTATAAACCTGTTGTTGGTTTTCCTTGACAGTCCATTTTCTTTCCTACCAACTCTTTCTATAATTCATGTAGAGATCAGGTTACTCAGTCAGCAGGATAAGAGGTTTTTGAGATAAGATGATGTTATCTGAGGTTGACTATGAGCAAGACAAGAACAATTCAAACAGGGTAATACCAACCCAGAACAGGAATTTAGGATATGCGCTTTGAAAACATTGACTATTAATTTTGATAGGAATTTAGAATCTAAAAAGTAAAATAGAATTTAGAATATATGAAGTAGAACCAGAATGTTGAGTTTCTCAGATATTAAGCTATGAGGTTTGTTTTAGTCAGAACAGAGCCTGTTAATGTTATGAGCTTGAGTTTCACAGAGCTGTGCTTTAGGTAGAGTAATCTGAAAACGTACTAGATGAGCCATGACCAAGTGAAGCTTGTGCATGGTAGGATATGCTGCGTTGAAAGAGACAGGAAGCAGAAGAAATTCTTGCAGTATGTAATATCTGACTTAACTACAAGACTGGGAATGAATAGCAAGAAATTGATACAGGAAGTCTGTAAAAAGAAATATCAAAACAAGACAACTGATTGAATGCCGAGGACAAAGAGAAAAAGTAGGAAAAGCAATAACAACTTTAGAAGCCCACAAAGAGCAATTATAAACACAAGAGGAGGGAGGTTCAAGAAGGAAAATGACAAGTTCAGCATTTTACTTGCTGAGTCCAAGAACATAAATGTCCTAGATTCACAAAACAAAACTAAAACTTTTTTTTTTTTTTTAGTATTTTTATTTAACTCCAAAATAGCCAAATTCTATACAGTAGAGTATAGAAGTATTCTATACTCTACTGTGGGTAGAGAAGATATTTTGACACTTTAGTAGAGTAGAATAGCTATCGGTTAGTGCTTCTTATAGATTATTTTTGGGGGAACAAGAGATGCCAAATTATCATCCATATTTTTTATTTTGATGTCCCATTTTTAATACTTTCTCTTCACTCCAACTTTTACAGTGCCCCAAATAAAGGCTTTGCCAAGCTAGTGCATTTATTTTGCCTTAACTATTTGCCTTTCTGCCCTTACTCTTTTCTGCTTTTCATCCTCTTTCCCTCACCTAAATTTCACCTTTCTTTAAGGGTCCAGTCCTATTTTTCAAGTAGGCTTTCCCAAGTAGTTTTGCTGTCAGGACCCATACTCTACACTTCTGAAGGGCTCACTCCTTGTACTGCTATCCAGAACTAACACAGTGTGTGTGAGAGCACGTATATGTTTGGCATGGGTGCATACTTTTTTTGCAGATATCCCTAATTTAAGAACAGAGATTATATTTAGACATAATATAGTATATGAACCCCCTAACACATTATACCATACAAAGTAAACATTCAGTAATCATCTGATACTAATTAGGAAGAATCAAATTAGGGAGGTGACAGCTCAACATGGTTTGACTTTACGTGGAAATACCTGCAAGAGTAAAATCCAAGATTGTCTTAGAACCCTCAAGAAGAAGGGGGAATAAAAATTTTAGAAAATTAGATAACTAAAAATAGTGTTCATCTTTATGAGGGAGCAAAGAGATCTTTCTAAATATTACTGAAGTACACTTGTTAAATATTTAGTAATATGTATATTACAATTGTCCAAATTTATGTGACTAAAAAGTGGCAGTCCTGTTCACCTCACTTGTGATTATCCTCCCAGACCTTGTTAAATTTTAGTTATTTTATTGAAGGTAAATTGAAAAAGAAAAAAATATATATGGGGATCAATGCAGTAAAAGTCTGATGGATGTTCAAGGAGATTTTAGGAAAGAGCAGGAAACTTTAAAGCCAGGTGGAATAACATAGATTCTACATAAAAATAAATTCGTTTTTTGAGGCTTGTTTTGACTCTTTTCAATCAAATAGATTTTTTAAAATATTTATTTTCTACTGCTGTTACAAGAATTCTAGAGCCATCATGGTCCAAACAAACGTAAAGGATACTTCCATTAAGAGTCTGAGCTGTATCATTATGATTTATAATGTTCTTCCTTTATGTAGCTCAGTGCCAATATTCTCTGATTACCTGAATTTTCAGAATTTTATAGAGTATGGATAAAATTACTTTAGATTTCTATTTTATATCGATCTTTGCCTCTTAAAAAGCTACTTAAAGAGTTAGGATTGATGCTTGTGTTCAGGTGGAAATAATGTGAATGTACTCTCTTTTCCCATGTGTTAGACTTAAATGAATGAAAAGAGAAGAAAACATTGAGAGAAGACCTGCAAGGTGAACTCGTGGTAAAATCAATTCATTTCCTGTCTCCTTCCAAACTTGAGGCAAAAAGAAATATTTAGTTCAACGCATCTTTTTTTTTATTAAGCAGTTGTTTCTCCTTACTCTCCATAAGTTGACTCAGATTTGCTTTTCTTTTTTCTCTTGCAAAAATATTAAATGAGATTCTCATTTTTCTACTTCTAAATTTTGTTTCTAGAGATCAAAATGAATGTTCTTCCTGAGCTGGTTTTGTATTGAGGGCTTTATGTACAAAGGCTTCCATTGTCATGTTGTTTCCTTTTCTGATTATTAGAATCTCCTGCTGTTGAGTTTTCAGATCATTTCTTATGTTTCATTCCTGAATCCTCTTAGCCTCTATGTCACTTCATACTTCTACTTGCTAATATTCTATATTAGTTGCTGGTGATTATTATTTTATTCATCTTATTAAAGTAAATATTTGAAGTTTGAGAGTTAATGATCTGTGTAAAACCAGAATGTTAATATGGTTTATATAAGACTAGAAAATACATTTGTTGTATTCTTAGAAGCCAAAACTTTGGGGTAAGGAAATCAAAGGCTGAAGCATCACGTGAAATGAGTGGTGTAGTATTATTTCAGGACTGCAATGGAGATCACATTCATCTTTTTGATTAGCATGTTTGAACACATATTCTATATGCCCTAGAACTTTCTGTACATTTCATGTCCCAATCATTTTTATAACATCCTCTGCCTCTTGAGAACCTCAGTTGTTATTATCATTCCAATAATAAACTTCAGCCTCTCCTGGAAATAATAGTTTGCAAGCAAAGACAGTGAAAAGGAATTTTCAGACTCCCATTTTATAAAACAGTTTTGAAAATCTAATATAAATTGTGAATTGTCATGAAACATAATGAAATTATGTATATAATATTACCTTTCTTCTGTTCTCTTTGGCTGTCTAAAATTTAAATTGCTATTTGTAGGCACATGTAGAATTTGCAGCCCCCTACACCTTTGGTTGGTGATATTTTATATAAAATCCCTACAGATCTTAGATCTGTCTGTGGACAAAAGCATTTGAAATTGGCTCTGTATTTCAGAGAAAAGCAGTTGAAAGTGACTGACAACTTAGGCAATCGGAATGCTCCATCTCATTGTCTAAATGACTGTTAAACCTGCACTATTTTTGCTGATATTTGGGATCATTAAGATACATTATGAAGCTCTAAACATAAAGCCTTTTTTTTTTTTTTTTTTTTTTTTGCTTTACTTATGTTTTCACAGATTTTCTAATTTGCAGCTTTTCAGTCACCTGTTTTTTCCCCCTAACATTTCTGGGCCTCATAATTTTTGTTCTGATTTAATTCCATTTTTATTTAATCTCTAAACTTTTTCATTAACTTTGCTAGTTAGCTTTGAGATCTCTTTCCAAAGTGATTGTAGAGAACTTATGATTATGCCAGCTCTTTATCATCTCGTCTTTTTTTTTAAGTGCTACAAGTGTGGTTTAGCAGCTGCTGTTCTTTTTTACATTATTCCAGTCCCCATATGTGGCACTTATAACTCATTCTAGTTCCTCTTAATAAAAAGATCCTCCCAGAGGTACAGTGCCTTCAGCTGAAAAGTGTTATATCCCTACCGTGCCAATTGTGGAAATTTGTGGGTTCCTATAGGGTTTTGAAGGATTTTTATAGAACTATACAAATGATATGAATCCGCACAATTTAGGCAAAGTATGTCAGAAAACTTTTAGCTGACAGTATTGTCGCTTACTGCTTCTGTCTTATATCTAAAGAAGATACTTCGTTAGAAGGTACATCTTCGTTTGCACTAATACTAGTTGAGTCTTAGAAATTTTCTTTCTCTAAGGGTCAAAAAGCCATAGATTGAATTGTTAAAAAAAAATGAATATTACTATTTAATATTAATTCTTTTCTAATTCTACTACCAGAGAAAATTGAAGGTTTTTACATACTCATATTGTGTTTTACCTTCAGCTTTTGATATAGGGCTTAGAAACAGGATGTATATTTGGTGAAAATAGGTATTTTATGACAAAAGACATTTGTTATATAAAGTTAGATACCAGTTCAGAATAATATATAATATGAAGGTAATTTATGTGATAAGAGACTATATTTTAATAAATGTTAAAAGTGCATGCATTTTTAACCTTTGATGGAATTTAAAATTGATCAGTCACATAAGTAACACTATATTAAAATTGTTTGGCACCAAAATCATAGTTTAAAACTATCTCAGGGTTTCTACATTCCATCAGTAGTTTCTGTCATTATGACAAAATTTATTTATATAAACAACAGATCACCAAATAGTTTAACATAGCTAGTGGAAATTAACATTCTTTAGTTTGCTCAACATTGTCTTAGTCTTTGAAGACTGAAAATGGAGTAACATCAGCAAGACACTTAAAAGGCAGGAGTAAAAGTAATCATTGGTCACAGACTTTTAACTGCTGATAAATTTACATTTGTAACATTAAATCTAAGGTCTCTGTTGTTAATTAGCAGGTCAAAGAAAGAAATAATGCAATACATTTAGAATAAAAGGTAAATATTGTTTTTACTCCCTATTCCATTTTTATGTTTAGAACTAACAGAGCATACTGAGTATAGTGCAGGAGAAAACTGAACATTGAGTCAGTCATAAGAGTTTAATTTGAACAAAGGAATAGTTCTAATAGAGTAGGGAGTCTCTGAGATTAGACAGACCCAGTGACATGAACTATGTGTAATCCTGGTGGAGAGCAATATCCCACAAAGATATCCAAGAGACAGCAGTGGAGGGGCAGCATCTCCTCAGGGCAAGTTGGCAAAGCGAAATAAACAAAGTTCCAGAAAAATGGGTGAGCCACAACATGGGATGGTGGCTAGTCATAGCCATACAGCACCACTATAGGACTTTGAGGTCAAGATAATAGCCAGAACCCAAGGTATCAAAGAGGAAATTAGAGAGAAATGGGGATGCACACTTTGTGTTTCCATAAACCTGTTTTGACATTTTGACTGAAGCTTAGTCCAAGGAACAAGGCGAAAGCACAGTTTTGGGATGAATAGTTCAAAGGAGTTTTGGAACAGTAGCAAAGTTGATTGAATGGGCAGGTGTCAAGATGTAATTTAGCTTTCTTTTATTTCTCTCGCCAGCAGATAAGAAATATAAAGGTCCTTAGATCCATAGCTGAAGGTTTGTTGAAAGTTTCCATTTCTGAGACACAAAATGTAATGGTACAAATTGTATCTCAACGGGAAACTATTTTGATTCTGAGATTGGGCACAATCTATTTGTACTCATCTATGATCAAATAAATTACATCTATATTTTAATTTTATTACAGCCATTTGGGTCACAGCTATCACTTTTGTAAATCAAATGGAATGTTAAATCTTAAAGAATTTTGTCGTTGTGTTTTTTAATCAGCACTACAGCAGAACTATCTGAAACCATTTGGGAATAAGCCTTGAAATCATGTAAAATTCACTTTCTTTAAACAATGTTGAATAAATTTGAATATATTTTAATATAATGCTAAAGGTAGGGCAAGAAATCTGAGAGAAATTTTGATATACATATATATGCAGGCATTTTTAAATATATATATTTTTTTATTTCTTAGGACTTCTTTTTGTTATATTTCTTAGAACTCTTGTTGACTTTAAGTGGAACTTTGGAACTCCACCTCAAGGTCAGATCTGTTGAGATATAGGACAGAATTAGGAACTGTATCCTTAAGACTGGCAAAGTATCTTAGAAGAGAAACTTTTAATACAATTATCTTAAAATAATATTCCATTGCAATCAAACACTAAATGAATTTTTAAAGAAAATAGAATAAGAGAGTTCTAAAATTTATTAAATATATTAGGATTGAAGTTGTATTCAGACTTTTAAGAAGAAAAATTAAAATTTATTTGGACGTTTATCCTTAGGGTGAAAAGGTACTGGAAATTCAGTAGAGCATTTTCTATAGTTTTCTAAAGCGAACTATATAAGGTATACGTGGAATTGAGAAATCATCTGTTCACCTAAATTTTTCTATACTCTTTTAATGGTTACACATTTCTGGGAATTGATATTTTCCTTTTCATCAAGAAATAAGCAGAATTTTTATCTGTTGAATTGGAATGATGATTCTGAGTACTGTCCTAATGGCAGTTATCCATGAACTATTCCAAATGAAAACAAAGATCAGTTCATTCAACACTAGAATATTTGTTGTAAATATTATTTTAATTTACAAAAAAAATCTCGAAAAATAATAAGTTAGAAAAATATGGAACCATACTAGTAAAGATTTTTTTTAATATAATTTCTTAATTGATAAAGTAAGAGCTAAGTTATTGTTTCTAGTTGTTTTTAATTTAGGTGGACTTTTATTCAAGTCTGCAAACAAGAATTAAATATTTCTCTAATCTGTGCTTAAATTTAGAATATAAAATTTAGATTTCAGAGGGTGATATCAGGAGTAATGCTTCAAAAGAATAAAATCTTAAGTAAAATTAAATAATTTTATGACTATATAAATAACCTTAGATATTTATACTCCATACATATCTCCAATAAGATAATCTCATTTTTAAAAATACTAACAAAATGTTTTCTTTTAAAGTAATTGTTTCCATTTATAACTTTAGTTTCATTTCTTAGCTTATTTCTGTGATATGTAAAACTAATATATTACCTAAACAAAATATATTAGAAATGTTTAGGAAACACGAATTGTTTCTCATTTTAGTCTGACTATAAAAATGGAGATAACTAAACTTGCAATTTTTATAAATCAACCATTAAATTCCAGATATAAATAAATTATTTTATTGTATATATATTAGAAGGAAATGAGTAAAATTGAATTTCCACAATCTTCATTTGTAATATGCTTTCTAAATTTCAACAGTTTTCCTATGAAACTTCTTTGAACAAAAATGACTTGAAAAGTTTTTGTTTGATGTGAATATTTTTTTAAAATATCAGTCAAAAGAAGTTAGCTACTCAAAAATAACAAACAAAGCTAAAAACTGAGTCTCATGAAACTAAATTTTTCCATCTTAATGAAGGATCCTGTGCTTATGTTTTAGAATTTATTTTACATCGTTAAAACAAGTATGCTTATATAGTTAAGCATGAGGGTTTTGTCATTAGCAAATTTGAACCATTTGAATAAAAATTTATTCAAACACACGTGAAATTGATAGTTAATGTGCTAATCATGTACTTTGCGTTTTAAATGTTTACATACTAGTAGTTACCATTATTTATTCAACAGCTTTGTGCCAAGTGCTAAATAAACATTGTACACAGTTAAAAGAAAAACCGATTATCTGAGTAGTTTCTTTTAATTAGAAAATTTTCATGCTATAGTCCAAACATATGGAATGCAATGGACAGTGTTAGCCTGTAGCAATACTCAAGTCTATTCTGATACTTTTAAAAGTCATTAACCAACAAGTAGGACATAACAATAAATGAGATAAAAAAAATTTCCTATGTTTATAAACATTTTCTATTAGAGTTAACCAATATACCCCATGTGAGTTAAAGTTATCTAAATTAAGTGAAGTAGAAGTAAGGATCAAGAAACTTTAAAATCAAGGACTTGAACAAATATGTATTGAGTGGGAAATAGGTGCATGGATTAAGGGCTGCACATTTCAATACATTCAATATGTTTCTTTTTTGTCATAGTGAGTATTTTGTTTGCTTTATTTCCTTTTTTCCTTTTTTTTAAATTTTACAATTACAGTTGACATTTTGTGTTATTTTACATTTTTTCAGGTAGATAACATAATGTTTAGACATTTATATAATTTCCTAATCCATATCCCTGGTAACTCTGGTACCCACATAGCACCATACATAGTTATTACAATATATTGACTATATTTCCTATGCCATGACTGTTTTGTAACTACAAATTTGTGCTTTCTGATTTAACTTCTTCACCTAGCCTCCCCAACCCCTCCCCCTCCACCACACCCCCAATTTGGCAACCATTAGTTCGTTCTTCATATCTATTAGTCTGTTTCTGTTTTGCTTGTTTGTTTGTTTGTTTTTATTTTTTAGATACCACATATAAGTGAGATCATATGGTATTTGTTTTGCTCTGGCTTATTCACTTAGCATAAAATCCTCTAAGTCTATCCATGTTGTCACAAATAGTAAGATTTCATTCTTTTTTATGGATGAGTGGTATTCCATTGTATATATGTACCACCTTTTCTTTATTTAGTCATCTATTGATGGGCACTTACATTGATTCTATACCTTGACTATTGTAAATAATCCTGCAGTGAACATAGGGGTATATATATATATCTTTTTGAATTACTGTTGTATTTCTTTGGATAAATATCCAGAAATGAAATTTCTGGGTCATAAGGTAGTTCTACTTTTAATTTTTTGAGGACCCTCCATACTATTTTTTATAGTGGCTGCACCAATTTGCAATTGATAGCCATTCTGACAGGTGTGAGGTAATATCTCATTGTGGATTTAATTTGCATTTCTCTTATGATTGGTGACATGAGCATTTTTTCATATGTCTGTTGGCCATCTGTATGTCTTGTATTTGGAGGAAAGTCTATTCAGGTCCCCTGCCCATTTTTAAGTAGATTGTTCATTTTTTTTTGATGTTGAGTTGTATGAGTTCTTTGTAAATTTTGTATGTTAATGCCTTCTTGGATTTATCATTGGCAAATATCTTCTCCCATTCAATAGATTGTCTTTTTGTTCTGTTGATGTTTCCTTTGTATGCAAAAACTTTTTTAATTTGATGTAGTCACACTTGTTTACTTGTACTTTTGTTTCCCTTGCCCAAAGAGATATATCAGAAAAAAAATACTACTTTGAGCAATGTCAGAGAGCTCATTGCCTATGTTTTTTTCCTAAGAGTTTTATAATTTCAGGTTTTATGTATGTCTTTAATCTATTTTGAATTTACTATATATGGTGTAATAAGGTAGTCTAGTTTCATTTTTAACACTTATCTGTCCAGTTTTCCCTACATCATTTATTGAAGAGACTATCCTTAGTTTATATTCTTGTCTCCTTTGTCATAGATTAATTGACCACATAGGTGTGGGTTTATTTCTGGGTTTGCTATTCTGTTCTGTTGATATATGTCTGTCTGTTTGCCAATGCCATGCTGTTTTGATTACTATAGCCTTATAGCATAGTTTAATACCAGGTACATGATTCTTCTGACTTTGTTCTTCTTTTTCAAGATTGCTGTGGCTATTCAGGGTCTTTTGTGGTTTCATATAAATTTTAGAATTATTTGTTCTAGTTCTGTGAAAAATTCCATTGGTATTTTGATAGAGATTGCATTGAATCTAAGACATTTTAACGATGTTAATTTTTCCTACCTCTGAGCATGGTATATGCTTCCATTTGTTTGTATCTTGTTCAATTTCTTTCTTCATTGTCTTATACTTTTCTGAGTATAGGTCTTTTACCTATTTGGTTAAATTATTCCTATGTATTTTATTTTGTTTTTTGATGCATTATAAATGAGATTGTTTCTTAATTTCTTTTGATAGTTTGTTATTGCTGTGTAAATATACACTAATTTCTGAATATTAATTTTGTATCCTACTTCATTGAATTCATTTATTAATTCTAATAGTTTTTGGTGCAATGTTTAGAGTTCTCTCTATATAGTATTATATATCTACAAATATAGTTTTACTTCTTCCTTTCCAATTCAGATGCCTTTATTTCTTTTTCTTGCCTGACTGCAGTGACTAGGGCTTCAACACTATATTGAATAAAAGTGGTGAAATTGGATATCTCTGTCTTGTTCCTGATCTTTAGGGAAACACTTTTATCTTTTCACCATTGTGTATGCTGTTAGCTCTGGATTTGTCATATAGGGCCTTAATTATGTTAAGATATGTTTCCTTCCATTCTCATGTGGCTGAGAGTTTTTATCAAGAATGAATGCTGGGTTTTGTCAAATGCTTTTTCTGCATTGTTTGATATGGTCATATGATTTTATTCTTCATTTTGTTAATGTAGTGTATCACACTGATTGATTAGTGGATGCTGAACCATCTTTTCATTCCTGAACTAAGTCTCAATTGATTATGGTGTATGATCCTTTAAATGTATTGTTGAATTTGATTTGCTAATGTTTTGTTGAAGATTTTTGCATCTATGTTTATCAAGGATATCAGCATATAATTTTTGTTTTTTGTAATGTCTTTGTCTGGTTTTAGAATTAGCGTAATGGTGGTCTCCTAACATGAGCTTGGCAGCCATTTCTTCTCTTGAATTTTTTGAAATAATTTGGAAAGGTAGGTGTTATTTCTTCCGTGAATGTTTGGTAAAATTAAACTGTGAAGCCATTTGGTCCAGGGCTTTTATTTGTTGGGAGTTTTTTGATTACTGATTTGATTTCATTATTAGTAATCAATCTGTTCAGATTTTCTGTTTCTTCTTAATTCAGTCTTGGAAGATTATATGGTTCTAGGAATTTGTCTGTCTCTTCCAGATGGCCCATTTGTTAACACGTAATTGTTTTTAGTATTTTCTTATAATTCTTTGTATTTCTGAGGTGTCAGTGGTCATTTCTTTATTTCTGATTGTAGTTATTTAGGCCTTGTCTTTTTTCTTCTTCTTCTTCTTGACAAGTCTAGTTAAAAGTTTATCAATTGTGTTTATCTTATCAAAGAACCAGATCTTGGTTTCATTGATCTTTTGTATTGATTTTTTAGGCTATTTTGTTTGTTTGTACTCTAATCTTTATTATTTCCTTCTTCTACTAACTTTTGACTTTGTTTGCTATTCTACTTCAGGCTCATTCATGTGTGGGATTAAATTGTTTATTTGAGATTATTTGTTTCTTCAGGTAGACCTGTATTGCTATGAATTTTCCTCTTTTGACTCCTTTTGCTATCTCCCATGGATCTTGGGTTATTGTGCTTTCATTTTAATTTGTCTAAAGACATCTTTTGGCTTCTTCCTTGATCTCATTGTTAACCCATTTGTTGTTTAGTAGCGTTCAATTAGCCTCTGGGTGTTTGTGTATTTTTCAGTTTTTTTCTTGCAATTGATTTTTAGTTTCATACCATCCTGGTTTGAGAATATGCTTGTTATGATTTCAGTCTTCTTAAATTTTTGTTCTAACATGTAGTCTATCTTGAAAAAATGTTTTATGTGCGTATGAAAAGAATGTATATTCTACTGGTCCAATGTCTCATTTAGGGCCACTGTTTCTTTGTTGAAATTTTTGTCTGGAATATCCATTGATGTCAATGGGGTGTTAAAGTTTTCTACTATTACAGTATTGCTGTCAATCTCTTCCTTTATATGGGTTAATATTTGCTTTATTGATTTAGATGTTCCTATGTTTGCTACATAAATGTTTACAAGAGTTGTATCCTCTTGTTGGATTAATCCCTTTATCATTATGAAATGTCCTACTTTATTTCTTATTATAACTTTGTTATAAAGTCTGTTTTGTCTGATACAAGTATTGCTTTCCCAACTCCTTTTGTTTCTATTTGTATGAAATACCTTTTTCCATCCCTTTACTTTCAGTCGATATGTGTCTTTCTATCTGAAGTGGATCTCTTGTAGAGAGCATATCTGTGGGGCTGTTTTCTTATCCACTCAGCCACCTCTATTCTTTTGATTGTAGCAATTAATCCACTCACATTTAAGTAATTATTGATAGATATGTAGTTATTGCCTTTTTATTATTCATATTTTTTTTCTTTTTTTCTTCTTATAGAAGTCTCTTTAACATTTTTCGTAATACTGGTTTGGTGGTTATGAACTCCTTAGCTTTTTCTTGTCTGGAAAGCTCTTTATCTGTCCTTTGGTTCTACATGATAGCTTCACTGGGTAGAGTGATATTGTTTTTTGGTCCTTGCTATTCATCACCTGAGTATTTCATGATAATCCCTCTGGCCTGCAAAGTTTCTGTTGACAGTTTTATGGAGCTCCCTTATTGGTAATGACTGCTTTTCTCTTGCTGCTTTTAAAATTCTCTTTATCTTTAACTTTTAACATTTTAATTATGATGTGTCTTAATGTGGGCCATTTGGATTTATTTTATTTGGGACTCTGCACTTTCTGGGTTTGTATGTCTATTTCCTTCACCAGGTTAGGGAAGTTTTTTTGTCATTATTCCTTCAAATAGGTTTTTAATTCCTTTCTCTCTCCTCCTGGTACCCCTATGATGAAAATTTTGGTATATTTGATATTGTTCCAGAGGTTCTTTAAAGTATTCTTAATTTTTAATTATTTTTTTATTTGCTCTTTCTTATTGAATATTTTCTGCTACTTTATCTTCCAAATTGCCAGTTCAGTATGTTGCTTTATCTAGTGAGCTATTAATTTTTTCTAGTGTATTCTTCATTTCATCTATTGTAGCCTTCATTTTTGGGTGTCTTTTTTTTTTTTTAATGATTTTAATGTCCTGTTTTATGCTTAATACCTCTTTGTTGAAATTAAGTTCCTTAAGCATCTCATAACCAGTGTTTCAAACTCTATATTGTTCGCTTCCATTTTGTTCAGTTCTCTGTTTTGGAGTTTTGTGTTCTTTTATTTGGGTCTCCTCATTTTGACTTCCTCCCTATGTTTGCTTCTATATATTAGGTAGATCTGCTGTGTCTCCTAGTCTTGGCAGGGTGGTCTTATGTAGTAGGTGTTTTGGAAGGCCCAGTGGCACAGTTTTCCTAGTCACTCTTTCTGAGTCCTCCAGAAGTGATCCTTGTATGTGTTGTTGTGTGCCCTTCTGTTGTATGTAGTTGAGCTGTGATTGCCATTGGCACATCAGTGAGTGGGATGGACCTTCAGGCTGACTGGCTGTAAGGACCAGTCCAACCATAGTATATGAGCTGCTGTGTGCGGGCTGACCCCATGGAGCATGATTTGCCCAAGTGGCTCTGGTGTCTTCTGAGATTACCCTTTGGGTGTGCTGCTTATAGGGCTAACCAAGTGAGTGGTGCTCTGCTGTGGTCTGAAGCAAGCCACAAGAAGTGTTGGTTCTTGGGCCTCTTGGGAGGGGTTTCTGTGCAGGCCAAGGTCAGTCACTGCCTGTGACCTGCTAGGTGCTACCTGGTTGGAGCTACTTAGCAATTTGTGGTTGGTCACTGCCTGCGCTTGGACCTGGAGGTGTTTGAGGGCGGCCATGCTGCAAATCAAGGCCAGCTGCCACTGGGCCTAGGGCAACTAAAAAAAATGCCCAGGGCACCCTGATGCCTGCTGCTGCCCGTTGGCTGCCTATATGTCTTGGTCACTGAAAGAGCCTTGGGAGGTAAGGTAGTTGGATGAAGCAGGCTCTTAGTGAGTTACCATGGTGGGGCTAGTGGTATTTACCAGGTTAATAGAGGTCGAGATTTGGTTTCAGTAGTGAGCCTGGGGCCATGCGGCAAAAGTCTCAGAGCACACCAAAGCCAGCTGCTGCCCTCCTGGGGCCTGCAGACTCCTGAGAGTTGTCCAAGAAAGAATGCAGCAAGGTCCAACGCCAGCTGACCATTGTCTGAATAGCTTCAAGTAGTGTGTGAGTTGTGTGGGCTGGCATCAGGATGGAGCCAGCAGAGTTCACTTAGCCAATGCAGATTCACATTTTGCTGTATTGAGCCTGCAGTCTGTACAAGTACAGGGCTCAATACAGGGACAATGACAACTGTCCCTCCAGCCCTTGTTCTGAAACTACACAACTCTGTTTCTCCCTGTATGTCTCTGGTACCTCCTGAACCACCATCCCTCTGCCAGAGACCAGGATGAGTCCTGAGAGCGAAAGAGTCTGTTCAGGGGCCCTTTAAGAGCATGCCTGGGTTTCCAGTAGCCTTTCATCTCAGCCAGATGGACAGAATCACTGCTGATTGTCACAGTCATATGTGGGGACCTCTCTTCCCAGCACTGGTGCTCTAGATTGAGGAGCCCAGTATGGGACTGTGACCCTTTGCTTCTCAAAGGGGACCTCTCCAGCTGAGATATCCATCCGGTTTCTCAATCACCACACGTGGATGTGGAGCCAGCCCGTTTCATGTTTCCGCCCCTCCTACCAGTCTCCCTGTGGCTTCTTCTGTATGTCCTTAGTTATAAGACTTCTGTTCCACTAGTCTTTTGCAATATGTTTGTCAGTGTACTGTATGTATAAATTCATGTTACTGGATAAGATTGCTATATTTTGGTCAAATAAAATGCATTTCCATAGTAAAATCAAAGCATTAGGATACTAGTGCTATTTCTGGGAATAGGTTTTTCAGTATTATCGGAGTAACATTTTTGTATAGTAATGATACATAGTTACTAAGAGAAGCATGTGATATCTTTCAAATGTGCTAGGTCTAGGGAAAAGATGAAAAATTATTCTTATCAGATTTTTAAAAGATGTGTTATATCTCTTTGTACATTATGTTAAATGTGTTTAACATTTCTCAAATAACTAATATTATCAGAAGAAAAAGTATAAGGGTTCTCTTATAATGAGTAAACCACATAAAAAACAATTTTAATATAATCTTAAATTTAGTTTTGACTTTTAAAAATTTGATAAAATTAACTTTTACATTGCCTAAAATTGCCCCGTGTCATAGATATGAGCCATTAATTGATAGCTTTTCTTTATGGCATTTGTTGACGTTTATCATAACATTTAAGACAAAATTTTTATCATTAGTTTCATGATATTAATAAAATTGTATTTTTGAAAGGGCCAATCATATTTATATATTGAGTTTCTAATAAATGATGACACTTTATAAATAGCTTGATTATTATATTTGATATTATCTAAATAAGGAAACACATGATTCTATCTATTATAGTCTAATGTTTATTGACTTAAATACTTTTTATTTGCTTTTTTAATTTAAGTATACAATCTTATATTGGTTATATTAGTTCCAGGTGTACACTATAGTAATGTGACATTTTTAAACTTTACAATGTGATCACCAGAAAGACATACAGTAGCATGGTTTCAACTTATAAGTGGAATCTAAAAACAGAACAAAGCTTACATACTTTTAAAACATCTCAGTTTAAGAGAACTTTATTCATTGTACTTTTTTTTTATTCTAAAGAAAAATGGGAACAGTTTATAGGACCTTTTACTTAGTCTAGAATAAGGAGAAAATGAACAGAATTTACATTTCTCCTGGGAATATGCTGATACTGTGTGATCACATTCTAAAAAGATAATTTGACTCTTTGCTTTAGGGTATAGGTAAACATTAACATTTCATCTGCCTTCTACTGATTGATGCCTTAGGTACTTATAAATTTTACAAACTAAATAAGAAATGCTTTTTTAGGCAACAAATCAGTCTATTAATGTAGCTAGTCCTGTTTGTGTTTTTGTTACATATCATTACTGAGGGTGGGAGTAAAACTGAGATTAAACTACAGTATAAAAATTAACTACTACTCTGCATTTCCTTCTAGTAGAGGCTTAGTAGGTTGAATGGAAAAGAAATTAGTTCCATTTATTTAAGTTGAATAAACATTTATTGAGCACCTATTACGTGCAACATACTCTGCTGGAAACTGGCAGATGGTCTGTATCTACAAAGAGGTAAAACTCTAACAGAGAGATGTATATGCACATAGATAATGAGAGATACCAAATAAAGGAATAAAGAAAGTTATAACCAACTTGTGAATTCAAAGACTTAAGTGTATGCATGCACATGGGGAGTCAGGAAGAGACTTTGTAAGGAGGTAGCTTTGAGTTAGGTTTAACACAAAATAGATTTTTAGGTTAAATTTTATGAGATTATTAATATTTGATTTTGCTTACAAAAATAGAAATCTTATATTTTTCAATCTAAGATTAAGCAGATATGAAGAAAGAGGTTAGATGCAAAGGATTTAGGGATATGAGCAAAGGTGACTAAGATATAAAGAATGGATCTCATTCGGATAATAGATAATTCCTCTGCCTTGGCATGGGTAATCTACCAAGAGAAGAATACCTGCAGGATGAGACAGAAATCTGGAAGCCATATCTTACAGTTCATTAATCTCTAAAATGATGATAAGGTAGGGGCATTTTAAAAATTCACCAATTATTTGGAGATTCTTAGCAAGACACTCAAGGGTATATGTTACCTGATTTTAAAGAGGCTTATCTCTTTTCTTTTTTGCTACTTATCTCTGGAAATATTAGATGTTTTTTCATGATATTCAGATTTAAAGTATTTTTTTCTTTAAAATGACATAACACTGAAAATTAAAATAAACAAAATTTTCAGAGAACAAGTATCAGTAGCTTTTATGAGTGTGGCCATTGCTACTGCAAATATTTTAATCACAATGAAGACTGTAGAGAAATTTGTTTTCAATAACTTCCCATCTTTCACTTTCTAATATCCAAGCTTTCTGGGATCTGTTTCCCCTCCTTCTTGAGCACTTAAAACAACATATGTAAAGATTATCAAAATTGCATTTGTATTTTAAAGAGTAATCACCTATTTTAAATTTTAGAATTTTTGATAAATTTGGGTCCTATTACTTTGGTAGACTACAAAAGGGAACTATTTTGCATACATATGAATTTAAGAGTAATAGATGCAAAATGTTTTATTCCACAGCCTATAGCCTAAATTCTTCACTTCCCTTCACTGTTTCTAATCCTGTCACCTTAGTCCTAACCATCATTACCTTATTACACATTTTTAGTAAGCCCTTAACTGGTAACCATACCTCCAGTGGCCTAAACTTCAACTATGCTTTGCAAATTAATCCTCCTAAAGCTCTTCTATATTTTCACTACTGTCCTCAAAAGCCATCAATAGCCCTTCATCTGGCAGAGAGTAAATTTTAAACTCTATGAAATGCAACTCAAGAGCCCTTCGCCATCTGACCTTTCTAACATTTATTACCAACCCACCTCTCTCCATGGCCTCTACACATTCTTAGGATCCCTACAACACATCTAAGATTCTCCATGTTTCTCATTTCCACTCAGAATGCCTTTTCCCTCAACTCTGCATAATGAGCATTTTCATATATTTCAAAGCTTACCTTAAGTGATGGCTCCCTCCTTCATAGAGCACTAACCGATTGCATTGCCAAAATTCATCTCCCTTCTTTCATCACACTTTGTCTGCTATGGCGTGGGTCATATTTTGCCTGGTATCAAAGTTTTGTATGTATATGTCTTACTTCCTGTATTAGACTGAAAACTCTATGAGAACCGGAACTATTGCCCACATGAGCCCCTAGTCCAGTGGTTTGCAGATAATGTCTATTGAATTGATTTTTTTTTTCACTTTTAACAAGAAGTAACTTTTACCCTCTAGAAGTAATTTAATCTTAGTTACTGACTTTGTATCTCTCTGTCAGGGAATAGCAACAAACTTCATAACTCTCCATCACTAAATACTTTCCCTACAATTTTCTAAATATGTTCCATATAGTTTTCTAATTCTCCCAAGTGTAAATTGTATCAAAGTAGGTGGCTATGCCTTTTGTAAGCAGGAAACAGAAATCACTCTTTTTCCATAGTTAATAGTAAGTAATAGACTAAAAGGAATACTTGAATTATAAAAATCTGCAGTTTTAATGAGAAGAATATTTTATACTGTTTGCAATGGATTCATAGATTCCAGTTTGAAAAGATAGCCATCATTTACCAAATGGGTAATGTTCTTTAAAATCAAAAATGAAATTACTTCCAAATCCATGTAAAGGAATATGACATATTTTATCAGATTTAGAACTCCTAAAGTGACTATTGAGATAAACATGTTTACCTTCTATCTGTGCCTCTCTATGCCCCGTGCCAATGTGTTTACTCTCCTGTAATAAAACAAATGCCCAGCATGTATTAGGTATTTGATAAATAAATGAATGGCTGGGACATCATCCAAACCAAGCTTCATAGACTCCTGTCATAAGGTATATGAAAACTAAGTCTACGTATTATTCTCTATTCAAGATTTCACAAATGAGAATAAAAAAATCAGTGACTCCACTAGTTTTTTCTTCTTTTTGTTCATAAATTTTAAAAAATGCAAAACAAAAAATTAAGTCCTCAGTCTTCCAAATGTTATCTGTTTTACTCCTAGAAACAACTGATTCTATTTGTTTGAAGTGGCTTCTACTTTACTTATCATTAAAGGGTCTATTAAGGACTGCAGTTTAATCTGTAAGAGACCTTAAGTCATAACTAAAGGGATCAATGCATAAATTTCAAAATGGCATGATGAATATTCGAACCATCCAGAATAGATCTTCAAACCAAAGAGAGTTTTATCACCTGCATAGTTAAGAATTCTCTTTTGTCCATCTGAACTTGCTCTTACTTTACTATCTTTAATGAATTCCATTAGTAGTATGTATCCATTGGGATTTATCTTAGAGGCAAATAATCTCTTCCAGCTGTTAACTCCTCCAATATTGCTTAATTGCTACTTTTCTTAGTATACATATGGCTGGCAATCTTGTTATTTAAGTATATATTTCTCCCATACTGATTACAAATTCTTTGATAGATATTTAAGTGCTCTCACAGCACCTTATTTATAGAAGGCAAGCAATAAACTTTTGTTAAATTAATAATTGGCAGTAGCAGATAATGGTAATATGTCATTGGCTTTTCCTGTCAAGTGAGATTGATGCCTTTCATGTCATTACAGACACAGGGGATTTGACTCAATCTACACCATAAAGGAATTTTTGTCAGGAGAAATGTATTTTTTAATACACATATATATATTGCTATGTTTTCTAAACTTTCCATTTCTTTAGTCTACTTTGAGTTACTATATTTAAGGTTTTCCAACAGAATATATATTATCAGACCTCATAAGCCTGAATTTGCATAGCAAATGTGTTGTAGGCCCAGACTATTTAATGCATGTATGTTAATGATTTTAATGACAAGCTAATGATGAGGCTTGGGATTGATGGCTAAGGAAATAAGTATAGGGGTCTCTGAACAGAGCATTCAGTGATGGCACTTCTATTTAGAAATTTACTTTTCTCTGCTCATCTAAAAATGTTCAGCGTCATGACCTGGGCTTTTGGCTTAGTGTTTTCGTTTTCGAGAATTTGTTAGTAAATTATTCTCTGGAATAATTCTAGCTATATGTTTTGTTACTCTTTTAAATTTCATTACCTTAAATATACTTTTAAGAAAGTGTAGCTAGTCATTACTTTAATAATTCTAATGCCTGTTATCTGATATGTGAGGCACATATATCTTTATTTTATGACTGTTCCAGTACAGTAATAAAAGTCTCACTTTAAGAGAAGGGCCGAAATATTTTAGAGCTAATTAAGCTCATACAATATTTAAAAATTAATTCATGTATTTATACCATACCTTCTTCCAAAAAGGATTTATGGTCATAATTACTATATAGCTGTATCTAACATTATTGATCACTTATGACCCAGGCACTATTCCAAGTGGTTTACATAGGTAAAAAATCATTTAATTCTCATAACAACTGTGTAAAGTAGGTACTTTATTATCGCTGCTTTAAAAGTAGAAATAGAGGTAAAGAGATGTTAAGTAGCTTTCCCAAGGTCACATAGCTAGGGAGTAGCCAGGATTCAAACCCAAACATTTTATTCTCAAAGTCCACTGTATTCTTAAACAATATATTATTAATCAGTTAACCACTGCTGCATGACTGGAGATTATAAATGAAGTACCTAAACCATTCAGTATTACTTTATGCTACACTTACAAGTTAATCAAAATATTAAATACATAAAGTCCATTGTATTAAATTACACTGTTAATTAAAAAGCTTTAGACTATTCTACTGGAGAATAGGATACATAAGGAAGAATTAGTGAGCACTGAATAGAGAGTTTCTTTAAAGGTATTTCTTTATTTTATATGAGTTGTCAGAGTTTTCTTTCATGAAGTGGAACATTTTTTGTAAGAGAATATCTAATTATTCGATAGTGGTATAGCATGTAGTACTTTGAATAATTTGGAAAAATTAACGCTACAGTCCACTTTTTTTTCAGAAGTAAGTCAAATTACCCACATATCCTATAATGGGGACTAAAAGGGAAAGATAACTGCTAATGGCCGCAGATAAGGCTAATTTCCTATTCATCCTGCAACTCACCAAAGACATGTATTGTCCTTGTGTTTCATTTTTTTTTTTTTTGAATTGGCATACAGAGGACAAGTGAAAACAGAGCTCTTTGAGATTCAAAAATGAGAAACAATATAAATGTGGATAATCATAGTAGAATTTTATTTTTACTGAAAAGGATTCCACCAATTTGTAGACACAAGTACTGTAACTATCAAGCTTAAACTTGATGCTTAACCTTCTCTTGTTACTTTTCATTTCTTTCTTAGACATTGTATTGCTGATAATCACTTATTAAAAACTGAGCATTAATAATTATTGGCTTTGGTTTTAATTTATTTTAGTAAATTAGCAGCTTAATACTATAGCCTTAAGGCAGAATTTTATTTACATATTTCCTAGATCTGATACCTCAGGAACCTTAACTCTGACAGAAAGGGTTCTAAGACTATTTAATTCCAGAGAGAATTTTTCTTTTTTTAGAATTAATGAAAAACTCTTAAAGACTCAATAGCACATCATTTATTCAGTCAACATGGGTATACTAGGTGCTTGCTATGTGTATTGCTGTCCTGATCTGTGAAGTTCATAGTCTAGTTGGCTAGGCATAGTACGAACACTACTGGAAAGCATCCATACAGTACATGTGATTAAGGCAACATGGACTAGTAGGAATAACAAGGTTCCAAGGAAATTTTCAGCAGCCAGCATTATACTAGTTCTGGCTCTGCCTGTACTTACCATAATGCTTGGAAAGTCAATTGTTTTCTAATCTATAAAATAGGAACATTGAATAAAATTACATTTGATACATTAAGATTCAAAGATTCTATGGTTTTGAGTGTAAGAATGATGAAGAAATGCATTTGAGGGTCAATGCAA